>JAQQZZ010093894.1:0-17326 GCA_030265115.1 Mopalia vespertina | reverse complement strand
AACCAGAAGTTGAAAATCCATAAAGTCTTACTTATTATGTTATCATCCCAGCTTCTAAATGCCGCTAAAACAAGTTGGATTAAAATAGACCATTTCAAATTAAAACCACGATTTGTTAGGCCGCTATTGATGAATTCAAAATTACACCAGAAATATAAAGAAATTGCACTCTTTTCAAATATATACGAAAATTTCTAATTCTAGTGAGATTTCGAGTATAGAGGTATTTGGAGCAAGGAGCTGTATTGCTCAAGACACTATTAAACAATGATATTTTAAGACTTTTCTAGACCATGAAGTGACTAATTGCTTTTATTTAATTATTAAACATCCTTGTGTCAGTGTTTTTGTAGGAAATATTCAAAGAATGATGCATTCGTACCAGTGTATTCTTCTACCCGCACAGGCAATACAGTCATAAAAACACGTTAATCGCATTCGAGGTTACCACGTACATGTTCTGTTCGACATAGTTGCCATGTTAAGAAAATTACCAATCCGGGCAGTGCCAGTTGTTCGCATTTTATGGGCGGGAGTTTGGAAGCCGTATGTTATGTTGTCTGGATATAAGATTAATGCCTTTGCTTACGCTCAATCACACCCCAAAAATGGCAGTCCGCTGTAAACAAATCGTAACCTTCTGACGTTTTATCAATACAATAGTCTGATAAATAACCAGACCAACTGAACTAAAACCACAACTAGGATCAGGAATTAAAATAATCGCGTGTGGTTTTGAAAATAATAAACTTAAGCAAAATAAATGTTCCCCATGAACAATCAGTACAGGTAGTTTATACCGCGACTGTAAACTGTTCCATAAAAACAAACGAACTATCAATGAAGATTATGGCTTATTACCCATCTTAAAAATGTAATCGATCAAGCCAGACTAGAGCAATGTTTCTGATCTACTTTAGTCGGTCCTACATCGATGTACCGTTCACGGGATCGAGTACACCTTTCAACCATCAGGTATATGATTAGTCACACGATGTGGCTCCGGCAATCGCGGGGATGGCCTTAACGAGGTTCTTCTGGTTTTCCTTCGTATTAAAGAACGGAACACTGTGAAATGGACAATCCGGCGTCATATAAGTGAAATACCCTGGGGTACTATTGTGAACCTCAGTCAAACAAACAAACGAATCCAATCTGACAAGCAACCAAGACAGATGTACAGATCAGAGCCTATAGCAGTTACGTGGCATTTTTTTTTTACATCACTGCAGTTCAAATCACGAAACAATCAAGGCAGCTGACTGGAAAGCGAAGTAAGGAGAATCGTTAAAATTTAATTTGTCCAAATGCGCAGGTAGTCCACCGTTTATTCCATTTCCGCTGCTCTAATGTGGAGATAAAATCACTTTAGTGCGTGTTGATAATAATTAGAAATTGAGACCGTTGTTAATAACAATTGAAATAGGGGAGAATTCGTGTGTAAATATTTTTTGCAATTATACGCAATCATGCGAATTAATGTTACGAGCCCAGGGTTTAACTCTAATGATTTTAATACCTGGAGCTTAATTTGAAGAATCCTTTATAATTATTGGTTAAAAGTTCACCATATTAATCCCGGCATTGTATTGCAAAGCATCTTCTCCCTGTTGTCCTGCCTTCTGGTTAAGGGCAGTTTGTTTCAATAGTAACAATGTTGTCTTTACTTAGCACAATGGAGAGAGATTAACTTTCCAACAGTATAAAAACAATTCACACTTTATGGTTATGCTATTGAGAATTATTGTTGGAATACACCGCCGTCAATATAAGTGAAATACCATTGAGCACGGCGTAAAACACCAACCAATCCATTAATCAATCATGTTGCCCGGATGCTCTTGGAGCTAAGTGGCAATATGAAGCCGATCTGTTTTGTTAGGTTTGTGTCCATCATGTGAGTGAAATAACCTTAAGTACGGCGTAAACCCTAAATCAAACAAACAATTATCTTGATGGGTCAAAATCTCGTCCTTTTACCGGTAACGTCATTCCAAGCATGATCTATATTTATAGGTAATGACTAGTTGAATAAACTAATAATATTGGGTATTCAATGAACTTTCTTTCTTCTGATCTGTATGCAGTTTTCATGCTGCATTTGTTGAATTGTTTAATACTTTACATTGCATGACTTGGATTTAAGACGTTTACATGCAGTATTATTAAACTATCCGTAGTCTTCATTGATCCTATAACATTAAATAACACTAAAAGTACAAGTACCCCAATCGTATTTCTTTAACTACGGTTTGCGTTGATAAATCTTCTTAGAGTGATATTTATTAGTGAAACCCCTCCATCATCGGGGCTTAATTATACCATTCACTCCTGTATCCAATTTCCCCCACCTGTTTGGTGTGGCAGATTAATGCTGTCTCTAAAACCCGGCCAGTAGAGCCAGTGACGTTTGTTTGGCAGCACTTCAAGATATCCTAATCGTCAGAGCGCATCAGATAGCAAGTGGCGACTTAATTACATCTTTAAAAGTCTCTTAGAAGGGACTCGTTGGCAACAGGAACTGACTTGGTATGTGGTGATAACCGGTTGATCTACTTCTGAATCACATCGTTGCGGTGTTGAAAAAGGGTTTTCAAACACTCAGCCAAAATGGAATTTAAAAATACATTTCACTTTTCATTAAGCTAACTCGTACCTACGTTATTCCTTTGAGTCCAATTTCATGTCATATAGCTGGCTTTAGATTGATTTACATCGTACTGAAATTCACAATTCGTAAATAGGGCTGGTTTTATTCCACCTGGTATTTGAAACTCTCAAATTTGCTTTTGCGTTCATTTGTAAGATAACTTTGTATAAACTTGACAAAGTCAACTATTGGTAACTGCACCCTAATAGAAGCTGGTATTTTATTGCCTTATATTGTTAAATATTTCAGATATACTATTATCACATAATCGATGGACCCGCGGCCGTGGCTTAGTGGTAGCGTGTGCGCTTATTAATCCTACTTCGATTTACCGTTTACGGGATTGAGTCCGTCTGTCGACCATCATGTATATGAGTGAGTCCCATGATGTGGCTCCGGCAATCGCGGGGGTGGGTTTTACGACGTTTCTTCTCGGTTTTCCACCGTAATTAGGCAAGGAACAGTGTGGATAATCCATCGTCATATAAGTGAAATACACTTGAGTATTACGCTAAACCCCAATCACAAACAAAAACAAACAAACCAACATAAATCGAGGAATTTGAAATAAAAACTGATTATTTTGAGCAACATACAACCGGACAACCCCGGCTCAATACTGGTTACTCTGTCGATTAACAACGACGAAGTCG
Organism: Mopalia vespertina; assembly: GCA_030265115.1. Taxonomy (NCBI): domain Eukaryota; kingdom Metazoa; phylum Mollusca; class Polyplacophora; order Chitonida; family Mopaliidae; genus Mopalia; species Mopalia vespertina. The sequence continues at coordinate 14,023 of JAQQZZ010093894.1, read as the reverse complement.
GATATAGCGTATGTTTGATGCTTTGCGTGTAGACACAAATTACACTTTCCGATTTCCTCTCTTGTAATTTAGACTCCTACTGGTTCGTTGATTTTGTCAGACTTCGATTGGTGATTTAGAAAAATGTGACACAGAATTCATCAGAGTCTTCAATTTTAAAGTTGTGACCGTTTCGAGGTCAGTGCCTAGGACTCTTATATCAGCGGTACCCAAATGCCTTTAAAGACACCTGTCGGTTGACCAACAGCTATACCTTTATACACACAAAGAACATACAATATTTTAATACGCTTGATCCAATACTTGCTGGACCCCTTGGGTTCAAAATGAACCAAGTTTTTTTGATCGCTCAGATTAAAAGTAAGGTATACAAACTATATACTGGTGAAAAAAATAATTCGAAATTATAATTACAAACAGTTAAATTGGAGCCTATAATTTAGTTTTCCCTTGATCATACATTCAAGTCGCAAAACTTAAATTGCCTATTTCTGACACTTCAATTTTAAGCAGACTCTACATTTTCAAAGGCGTTTTAAGCAGACTCTACATTTTCAAAGGCGTATTTCTAGAAATTTATGCATGTAAGAAACTTCACATTTGTATCATTGCACAAGAGCACAATGTGATCTAGTAAACTGTGTCTAATTTGTTATTAGTTCGTCCTTGATTTTGGCTAATGTTTTCTGAAAGTTGAATTTACATTTATATAAAAATTTTCAAGGTGGGATAGACAAAAATATCCACTGGAATTATTGTAATCAAAATTTAAAACAATTGAGGTATGGTTCAAGTATTGTTATGCTCGGTCAACTAATTTATTGAATCTTATCGTTATTTCACTTCGAAAAATAAACCATGAAAAATGCATTTTTTTATTGTTGACATTTACTGATTTTGCAATATTGTTAGAAATAATAATTGGAATATCACCACATTGACGTATATGTAATCCAGAATATTCAAGCTTTCCGAAAATATGTACATAATTATATATGGTACAGATTTATATTCTTTTGCATAAGAGACTAAATGCAACAGGTGTTCTGAAAATCGATCAAATGGTCCAGCAAGACCGTAAGACATACAATATCCAACGTATATCATGTGAAGGCCTGCTTTGGAAAATATTTTTTAAGGTAAGCACAGATGCTGGTTTCAACCTGGGACTAGTATAATTCAGGGACTTAAAAACCTTTTGTTATAATCAGTAACGTAGGTGTAGTCTCATACTCCCCCGTTCTGGTCGTCGGTATACTCATCAGAGAAGCCTGAGACGCTAGCTTCAACCAGAGCTGTTTCTGATCACATATGTTGTTAACAGAGGCTGTCATGACATTTCCTTCAGTTATCTGTCACAATAATTGTTCCATTTGAGAAATGGCAAGTTGCTTCAAGGGGGTTTACAAGCATAAATATCCAGCAAATGTAATCTTCCTATATAGTTGGCTATTCCCAGCAAGATAGGTCGACTACAGTTTGCTTCTGTGATCTTAGTTTACCACTTAAAAGTTTATGCACATTTAAACGCCAGTCCAATACATAAGAAAGCCAATGGGAGTCTGGTAATGTCAAAAAGGGGGCGTTACAGGCGGTCCTCTGACGTCAAAACGTTCGAGATTCATAGACATTTAACACATTTTAGTGCCGTCACAATGAAAAAATGTGTTTGACGTCATTTAAAAGCTCCACTATCACGAATGCTGTGACGTCAGAGGACCGCCTTGTAAGTCTAAAATTACCTCCCTTGCCAATTTCCCGAGACTCCCATTAGCTGCTTCTGCTGTTTTGTTCAAAGGTTGTCAAAATTGTCTTGATGCGTTAATAACGCAATTGCAGAGCCACTGAATGTATTTTATTTGTGTCTACAATGAAGGGTAATATTGAAGTAACTGTAAAATTTAGTGTTATCTGAAACTTCCCTGTGCGGATAGGTATAAAAAAATCCGAAATTAGCGTATACTTCCTAGAGTGGGCATCAACGGCAATAACCAGTATGAGATTCAACAATACTATTTTGGGCTGTAGTCAAATGTTGTTGTCTTTTTTTTTTAAATTTACTAATGTATACAACAACACGGAATGACTTGTCAATAAAATAACAATTCTGTCAGTGAGATGTTAATTCATTCAGATTGTATCCTTAATTGGAAAGATCTTTGTTACCTGCATTAGCAAATGCACATAAACATTTTATTTGTTCTACATTGACTCCGGAATGCCACAGTTAGCCAAGGTGGCGGCAAATTAGGCCACGTCCCTATTGAGTTTATCGACCTACGGCCACGAAAACGCCTCCAGATAGCTACGGACGCATGATATTATTAAACAGGTGAAAATTTCCTGTTTACCGCAGACACGCGATCGTCTCTGTATCAACCCCTGTCTAGACTGATGTATCATGTCCCTTTTAAGTGGAATAAATCTAGTTTTGCACGCTTAACTATAATTTGCCCACTAGTTCAATGTATGTGTCACTGTATGGACAGTCTACGTTCCTTAATAGTGATTAAACTCCTTATACTGACAAATCCGTTAACATACCGTCATCTGCTCCATGCCGTATTTTATGGTGAACCTGAATACCAAAAATATAACGCTGACAACCTTATTCGACATTAATATATTGGGTAGGCAATCTCAGCTGACGCTTACATATAGTGACCATATTTATATAATCCCGAATAGTCCCTTCTCTTCTGTCCTTTATTGGATCTAAAATCAATACCCTGCAACCCTGCAACCAAAATACATGTCGTTCTGGGTCCAATTGCTCGAAAGAGTATTGGTACCGAAAAGCTGCTTAAATTGCGAATAGTGGATAAGAGATAGACCTTCAACATGGCGGGACGTCATCTTAAAGCAGATTAAATTTAATAGCACTTCGAGCAACCGGCCCCAGCATTCTATGTAATTATTCAATGATTGCCGAAGTGTCCTCTAAGCAGAACTGAAAAGATTATGGTTCGATACTTATATTGATCGGATATAGGTAGCGTATGATTGGGTTATTGGCGATTTGCATCGTGCCCGAAGGTATTTCTCTTATATGCGTGCGGTTAAGGCCTACAACATCAATAAATAGCCACACTAACACAACCATTAAATTAGGAGCGAATACGTATCTTATATAGACTATATAGTATATAGAGGTGCGAGGTGCAGCTGTACCAAAACTCTTGCAATAAGGTCTGCCTCTGAATACTAAATAACGTTGAATCTGCATGACCTAATTACCGCGGAAGACAGTTTTAAGCGAGTGTGGTACTGCTGAGAAATGATTGATTTTGACATGAAAATGCACGTCGAGTGGTTATTTTATGAATGGGTCTTACCCAAAAGTGTTCAAGGAAGAAAACGAGATGGTTTAAGTCAGGTTAAGGCCATGCAATTTGTATATATTGGAAGATAACGTGCCAAACCATGGTAGCTTTCTGCTATTTCTAGCGGTTAGGAAGCTTCATGAAGCATAGCTACCATAAAATGTGAAGATAATCGAGATATCCTTTTTTTATTTAAAAATGCGAAGTACATTGAATGCATTATAAAACCCTACCTTTGTGAACACAATAGCTAATTGACAGACCGGACCTTGATTTCTGGCTAATACTTTGTTGTGGAAAGTAATATTTTCAAACGCACGTTGTTGGCATTGTTTCATAGAGACAAAGATTGGTCGAGTGGATTCCATTCAGCAAAGTCTGCGGTTGGTAGCTTCTCCCTGCCTTTGTACTCTCAGAGCTACATTTACAGAAATCTAATACATTTTTGATGTGTGGTATATGGCGTCCTGTTATTGTTCTGTCTATTCACTGTGTGTTACCAGTTGCGTCACGGATGGTTTCCTTCACCTATTGTGCTGATACGCTGTCACATCAGTGGAATCACCTTCAGTACTGCGTCAATCCCCGAATCAAATAAATAATTCAATTGGCAAACTCATTTGCACACAATGGACACTACCGTGTGTATAGAGACATGTATAAGGAAAGATGTGGGGTATATGATAAGTCAATTATAGGTGGGCGCAGTTATGTAATAATGAACTACAGTCTTCATTGATTGATTGGTGTTAAATCCACATTCAGCGGTATATTTGCTACGCTGTGACGTAAGCATGTTGATCAATCTCACATATTTATTCAAAACTAATTCCCGTCACTAATTGCTTCAGGTTTGAACATCAGAGGAAGAAATAAATTAAACAGAAAATCAGACACATGATAAAAAATTTCAACAAATGACATATTTCGTTTTGGATCCAAAAAACATGGATCTCGGGTATTTTCTCAGGTGGGGACTGTGGACCATAACACCGATATAGTATTAAATTATACATCTGACTGTATTTGATAGCATATGTTGAAAAGACAGACAGACTGTGTTTAGCATTACATAGTCTCTAACTTGCACCATGTCTTACAGATTTTCACAGACGGATCAATATGTCCAGACATCGGGAAAGCGGGTGTTTCTTTCTGTGCCACAGAGTTAAAATATTTACCTTTTAAAGGAATAGCCAAAGGTGTTTTCGTTTTTGTACTGATGAACTAGTTTTTATGTATGCTAAACGCTCTTAACTGACATTAAGTGACTATAAACCCAATCGAACAGGTTTTTTCCCCGATTGTCCAAGTGCATCCTTAAATCGTCCAGAATCCGCGTTTAAAAAAATGGAACATCATGGTCCAACTTCCTGTTGTCAAGCCGCCATATTCCTAACCTGGCCCCGTCTCCCACAATGCATCCTGCTACTTGAGATACCGCTGTAAGGCAATTACAAGATTTGAAGCCTTCTAACTCAGTAGCTATCTTAGCCTCTGTCCTGGAGACAGCTAAACGTCTTTTGTGAGCTTAACCTCGGCGGTCCTGACGAACGAATAACCATGGTGCCGCCGATAATAGGTTTCTCTGTTTTTTTAAGAACCTTTCCGAGGTCTACCAACTTTGTTACAGTTAGTATTTTCAAGAGACTGATCTATGGCATCGTCCATGTGGATGGCGGATTCGCTCCAAACAAAACCCTTATTGCGGGTTTACTAGGTTTTCCCCCGATGTCAGTAGTTAACCTTTTCCTCAAAAACAATTTTGAGATGATCGGTACGTTATATAAAATGAAATAAAAAATCTCGTTCCGAGGTCGTCTGAAAGGACGTCGCCTGCTTCGAAGGGTAGCATTTGTACTGACTTCTAGGATATATTTGCCATCCCAGCTGATTTCTGGCAGTGTTGATGCGAGGGAGAATTCTAAGTTAATTGTTGTTAAAATGAAATAATCTAGTGTCCTAAACTAATGTTAAGTAACGGCGCACATAGCTCTAATGACCTAGAGCCGCAAGGACGCTGATCAAACGTTTCAGTTTAAACAGCTTATTGGTATAACTAACATCTAGAGGGTTATACGTCTCTCCAAAACAACATTCAAGCAAGTCCATTGGATCAGAGCTGCTTGCGCTGGCAAACCGCTTTGGTGCCTTGGAAGGGATAGAGCTAGACATCAAGCCTCCTCCCTCTATAGCTCGCCCACCTCCGCTTTCTCAAGGGCTGGCCAAATGGCACCCATCCTCGGTTAAAGCCAACAGAACACATACTGCTGGTCGTCCGCCAAAACGAAAAAAATCGACATTGAGTTTTATGAATATATGTGAATAGCTATACCTGACGTAGTTTTAAACACGATATTTACAATTTTTAGATGCCATTTTCTATATAAAAAACACAACCCCCAATAACACCCCTCCCCCTTCCCCCACAAAACACAAAAAGCAATATTAACACTATTAAATGATTTGTTTCTATGTTTTATGTTTACAGTCTGATTGAAATTTATCTTTACAAAAGAACATTGGATAAGAGTTTACTACATGTTCTCACGACAGCGTAGCTGAAATGCCGCTGAATATGGCGTAAAACACCAATCAATCAATCAATCAAGCAATCCATTCCAGTAAGTATATCATTTATTACGAATTAGTACGTTTAACATAAAATTCAAAATATTGGGTCATGATATCTTTTAAATAAGGACCGTTCCTGTGCTGTCATTGATTTGTTTCTTTCAAACCAAATGATATATAGCTAACTGCGACGAATCTCTAAGTGTGCCCAATGTAATTGTCAAACAGTCTAACTCTAAATTCAGTTAACTTCTTTCGTGGCGTTATATATTCCAGTCGCATGCGTGCTACATTGTCCTGTCCGACATGTTAAGTGTGTGTCGTTCAAGAAATGACACGGAAAACACGGCGTAGATTCAATTTGTTGTGGATTGGATCCTGTAGGCCGACAAGAGGCACCAGAAGAAGTATGGACATTTGTGGCACGGTAGTTTTTTTAATGTACCAAATTAGTTTCGTTTAGTTTTAATTCGGTACTTTATTCATATTTAACCCATTTCTGTAAATACGTTATTTATAGAAAATATGTTTACACAATTGAGTTACTGAACAACACACAGCTAGTATATGTTTACGTAAACAAAACAAGTACGAACTACTTTATACGTTTTATTAATTCTTATATCCTATGCCTTCAAACCGACCGTCAACATGCAGCATAAGTATGTGTAAGTGATGACGCAAACATATATAGTCTGTTGTTAAAATATTTCTGCCTGTCTAATATTAGATAACGGATTGCACGTTGAGTCCTCTATTCCGTTTTAAATATTGCACAAGGCAGTCATGACACATTAAAAAAGCAGCATTACTGTTGATTCAAGCGATGCGAAATTCAATCAGTCTTTTCCGACTCGAAATTCGATTTACAGTTTCTCTTAAACGTAGAATGCTTTACAGAAATGCTGTTAGGTGTCTCTATACATTACTGTATTGTATTCAAGACCAGTACAAGAAACACATTTGCTAATTGAATTTATAAGAACAGGAAGCAGTTTAATCGCGGTTGCCTTACTGAACCGAGTCTTAACGTGCCCTTAGGGTTAATGGAGTCTAACATTCAAAATATACCAACTGTTGCCAATTGGAGTTTACACATTTACGAGAACAATTGGCAAACAGTTATAGTTTCCGAAAGAATTTATATTTCTAAACTCAAATTTGGGAATGAAAAATATTGAAAGTTTTAACGAAAAATGACACATTATAATACTTGTGAAAAATACCATTTATCGCAGACGAAGTGGTCAAGTGTATTCTGTTTTGGCAGACAAGCTAATATAGAAACATTGCCAACACGATTAATGTTCCCGTAGGTTTTATTGTAGACCGCGGCTTTTTGCGTCGTCTGGGAAATAGATAAATGGGTGATGCATCTTCTTTTCAATTAATCCCAGAAAAAGGGCACGCCACGTCTCGGATACACTGCCATGATAATAATAATACCTTAATCCGATATTGAAGGTAATCAAAGGGACCGATGTCGCATATAGCTTTAAGGGGAGTAAACTCTGTCCCGCTAAATATTTATTTCTAAACATTTATCACACTGGACAGTTAAATATATATATTATTTATTCTATCACCCTTTAAAAGACATTACAATGGTAAAGCAAATGAATAGGTCCGGCGCCAACTGTACTACAACTCACGATATAGTCGTCTCCTGTGTTTGCTCCATGTCGGAATAGACTCACCAAAATGACCTACTAGTATATCGCAGATGAACATGACAAAACTGTGGCTAGCGGTATGAACTGCACAAACCTTCGAAGACACACGAAGACATCTAACCCTAACAATCAGTTTTGTCAAGATGACCTTAGAAAACTTCTCAATTCCTGTAAAAGTCTGACGCGTATGTGACATCCCATACACGGTAAATACATTTGCTCCAAAGTGATTGGCGGAGGATTTGGTAGGACAGTAGGAGCTTCGTGTGCCCTGGTGGTTTCAGAGCTAAAGAGAAACACGAAGCCGGTCTGTGTGTGATGTCGCTGTATTGCGTCATGTTTTTGTTGCTAGTGTTGAAGGAAGTGATTTCCTTAATCCATTGGGTGGCACGCTGTTATGTGAGTGAAATAACCTGAAGTACGGCGTTAAATCCCAATCAAACAAAAAAATCCAAAATGATTTCTAACTGTCCATGCACATTTCAGGCTAATTATAATACTTACTGATTACAACTGGATTGCATGCAAGACCGAGTGTACCTTACATAACTTCCTGTAGCCGTTTTGTGAAAAAAACTGCGGTTACCTGAATGATGGAAAAGATACTTAAATCTAACGGGAAGTAATTTCACTCAAGTTAATTGTCGCAGGTGAGGAGGGAGCATCTTGTTGCCGTGGTGGTTTAAGAGCTAAGTGGCAACATACAGCCGATCTGTCTGCGAGGTCTTTATATTACGTCCTGTATTTATCTCGTCTTGTCTTTGTTTGTAGACAGTGGTGTCCGGGGTGGTTTCCTTCACCCATTGGGCTGGCACGTCGTCATGTCAGTGAATTAACCGTAAGTATGGTGTTAAATCACAGCCAAACAAACAATCAGACTCACGTTAATTCATAATCGTGTCTCGACGACACAGCCATACAAATTAACAAAGTGTAAATCGTTGTCACTTAAAGTTAAGTTTCTGTGTGTATGTCTTCTGAAACCTTTTTTTAATTTGGTTTATCGAGTATTGTGTACATACAATGTACTTGGATTCGTGGAAAAGCAAATCCACTTCAAAGAAAATATGTGACGAAAGTGCCCTTATATCGAGAGGATGTATCAAAACGTCTATATGTGGAACTGCTTGACATTCAACAATCTTTTTAGAGGCTGACGTAAATAGTTGAATGGAAGATGGTATGATATTATCATTGTTTTAAGATGTATACAACGAAGTCTCTCTCAAAACGACTCTTAAATTAAAAATAGACAAACAACACATACATGTGGACATTGACTCGAAACTTAGCTTACATTCCTTAACAAACAAAACAGATTCCCCCTTATTCATCTCATGTACTCTTAAACAGCCGTCAGTGACACCACAAATAAAGCCATGAACACAAAAGCAATTGGGAAGGCATGGATAGGAGCTAAGACGGTAACATTTTACATGATAGAGGAGAGAAGCAGAATTTAACCGGTAAACTGAGGAGAGGTCGTTATATTTTGAGATAGCTAAATAAATGAAATCGGGAATAGAGCATATTTGAATTTCCACCGATAGGTTTAAAATATTTGAGTATGACGACAACTACAAAACATGATGACCAATTCATGTTGACTATATATTTCCGTTAATTTAAACCATTTTTAGTACTAAATTAAATTGTCACCAAACTCCGGTAAGGGAATGTTTTTGCAATCAGCGCATTTCATTTTTAACGATTCTACACCCTGAGTGTTGACTCATTTGCATTTGAAAATTTGCTACGTGAAAGACTAATATGTGCTATATTTTGTTTTACCGAGAAGCTATCACGACAACCATTCAATAGGCTTACATGCACTCCGTCTTTTCTATGTACTTCAATCAGGTACTTATATGGTGTCTTTTGCTATAGTTACGTTTCTCCAAGCATACCTAATTTGCATATTGCATTCTAGGTCAAATGTTTGTATGTGTAAACCAGAATACTTCTTAACATGTGAGTTGTTCCACCTTTGTTTGTTTGTTTGTTTGTTTGTTTGCTCACAACATTAACCGATTTGCATTGTGTAAACTTATAGTTAAAAGGTCAATATGTGCCATGATTTGATTTCTGGGACATGTTCGGATAATCTATTCAATTCTAAGTTCCATGTAGATTGTAGTATATTATAGGCCTACTCGTGATAGGTGATTGATCGTTATAAAATACTCACAATGTGACATTATATTGAATATGTCATTTATTATGAGAGTATTTCATTATACCTATATGAGGTTTACTCACTTCTGCTCTAGCTCTCCGCCGAATAGTGTTTTACAACATGGACTTAAATTCTTTCAGTAACTGTATTGAATTGCTGCTAAACATGTATGGTATGGTACCCTAACGCATCACATTTTTTAAGTAAAGATTAGTTCTTTGGTTGGGGTTGAACGTCGTAATTTAGGTATTTCACTTATTTGGCGGCGGGTTCGTCAATCCCAGTCTGTCTCGCTTAAGTGCGGCAGAAAACCGAGACACAATCTCACCAAAAAAAAACTCCCCAGCTTTTGCCGGAGTCGCTTTGTGTGCCTCCCAGGACTCGAACCCGTTAGCGGTACATCGAGGGAATGTAAGTAACCCGACACGCTACGCACTAAACCGCAGACCCCATTAAGTAAAGGACATGTGCTTTCTAATCTGTCTTTCACAGTAGCATTATACGTTTTCATAAATTTATTTTATGAGTTTAAACGGGTTGATTGATTGATTTACAATTGTTGAGGAAGAGAACACCACCAAATTTTAAAATATCAGAAAAAGTTGTTTTGAGGGAATTTCAAGTTACTACGTTATATTCACTTTTAGACCACAGTCAGAGTCAAAGAAATATGGAAGGGATTTGTTTGGCAGACCCGCTAATAGTCTTTTTGTCGTGAATTGTCATACAAATCTTATTAAACCGTCCACACTCGTTATTATATTAGCAGAGTTCTTCAAAACTAAATTAATAGTGATTAGAGCCTGATTAAATTGGTATGTAGCATGAAAAGTATTTTCCTCTCTGAAATTTGAGTCTTCTGGCATTGTCAGTAGAATGTCATCTGTGAGGTTTCCAGGCTAACCTAAATGAAGATACGAGTTATATTGGGTTCTGCTATTGGACTAGCTTTCTGGAGCTTTTGAAGCTTAGTTGCAACACCTGATTTCCTTTTATAACGTTCTGTGATTGAACTGTTTTTATCCTGTCTTGCCTTTGTTACCAGTGGTGTCGAGGATGGTTTCCTTAACACATTTGGCTGGCACGCCGTCACAGGAGTGAAATAAGCTTGAGTACGGGGTTACACCCCAATCAATCAAACAAACAAAGCTATTGGTCTATCAACACGGGATTCCTTGCTAGTTAATGACATTGTTGTAATGCCTATTAGTCTATCCAGCCATTAAGTATGAAATCGCCTATTTTCCATACCTACCGTATCATTGCTTTTGGTCAGTATTAACGCTGCGCAGGAATCCCACATTTCTCCATTCCGCACATTTACGATTTCAGTGCGTGGTTTTTGTACATACTAAAAATAATCATTGTTAACGGAACAGGTCATAAATAGTTCTGTGTCTTTCCCTCGATGCATAGGCCGAGTTACGATTTTAGAACTCCATATTATGCACTCTAGAGGGCACTCGCCTTGAAAAACTGTGTAGAAAATATATTTATGACGTTAACATTAGGTAATGTGACGTTTTATACTTCTAAACTTCGGATAAAAACCAACCGAAAAAATATTGCACCTTTGTGTGTAATTATTTACAATTTGTAAATAATTTTTTTATTGGGTCGACCCAATCCGTTTCCGAAACAGAACTCAAAAACTGTTAGGCCTGTCTTTATCAAACTTTGTGAGAACTAAATGAATGACATTGTGTGGGTGGTCTATAAATAACAACGATGTGTAGGCTACTGTGACATATTTTGCAATATACAGAATCACAATTACGTTGCACCGTATATTTGTCTACCTTGTTAACTAAATACATTTACACTGTATACAAATATTCTTGAAGCCATAGTTCAGGGTATCCCAATCGATTCCTTTCTTCTTTCGATGCCCTCAAATCTGTATATGATCTATAAATATGACTTTTGAACGAATGAATATGCTCTGTTTTGCCTACTTATTCAGATGACCTGTTGCATACCATAGTTTGTTGTGTCTGTGATTACCATGGTTATTCTGTACATTAAAGGTATATGTTGCACTCCATTAGGGTCTATGCTGAGTTTACTAAAACTATGCTGAGTTTACTAAAACTCTTGTTTATTTTTTTCTTTCCCCTGTTAGAACTTGTGACATTTAACGTGCGCATTGTTTTCATTTACTTAAAAATAAATTAAACGTCTTAACATGGCAGCTCACACTTGGTTTTATACAACGATTTTTTCTTAAATAAGTTTTTCTAATTGATGCTACCGCTGAATGTGGCGTAAAACATTAATCAATCTATCAATCTAATTGATGCATATGAAGGCCTACACTCTCGATTTGTTACAAAGCTGGTTCGAATAAACTCCAATTCTAGCCAGATTTTATATAAGGAAAAACAATATCATACAGATTGGAACAAAAAAATATCAAGTTAATCTGAATCAGCTAATCTTTGGAATGTTGAACCATCCAAAAAACACTTCTCGATTGCAGTTCTGAATTGCGTTAGTGTCGTTCGATTGATAAACTTTAGGTCGAGCAGGGCAATGTAACCTTCAAGTTGTACATCGAAGTACGATTAGTAGACCGACACACGAACTATTAAACCACGGCTACCGGAAATAGCGCAGTGAGCAAGAGAGGCGTTTGAGAGAAGCGCTGAAGGGAATCGAATTCGGATCAATCAAGTAAAACACGAACGATCAATCGTTATATTGCTATAGAAAAACACAGCTTTTCGATTTTACTACTAGAAGTATTAAGCTAATGAAAACGCTAGTAAAAGTATTATTGGAGACTGAACATGCTGAATGTGATTTAAGACCACAGCGTTACGTTTGTACTGCTTCGACTGACCTATTAGTTTATATTCCAATTATTATTATATTTCATGTTTAACCAGCACATGTCATATTACTGTATTAATGTTTTTTGTTGAATGTACATGTAGAAGTTGTGACGTAATGGTTAGTCAGATTCAGATTTCAGATTTTATTGATACACTCAAACCATTTTGGTGGCACATGAGGCATTTTTTGTACATATGTCATGGCGGCTATAGCCTAAACAAAACTTCGTATATTAATAAAAAAAAAGAACATTTTTGAAAATTAATGAGCTAATCGATTATAGAATGCAAAGTTTGATAATGCAGTACAAGTTCCTTCATGCATTGAGTGAAACATTAGGGTTGCAAATAATAATAAAAAGTTATAATAAGTGCTGATACAACATTATCAATATTATTGTCTTTTTTTAAAAAAGTAATCAAACAAGTTTCTAAGTAAATTTTAATCTCGAGTTGTTATGGGTTACCTACAGATATCTCGAGAGAATGTTAATACTATTTACATGGTGTATAAAATATGTGAATCATATATTGCAAACAGGCTATTCGGTTTGTGTTTTAAAGAATAGATACCCCTGCAAACTGATCTATACTATACTATAATACAGAAACCGTGTGTTACAAAAACCTAATAAGTTAATACCAGGGTTAAAGTAGGCTGTATGTGTGTGCCATACAAAAAAATTTCCAGCATTACATATACTAATCATACATTTTATAAATGTGTCTCATAGGATAATTTAATAAAACATGGATTATGATTTTCCCCACGAAAAACAAATATTTCAGTAGTTAGTATAGAAACAAGTTCACTAAAGCATATATGTCAACCAATTAAGTATGTACTATTAATATCAAAATTTAGACCTTTGCATCAAGACAAACCTTTGTAAATTGGTTTGTTTGTTTGTTTGATTTTTTGGGATTTAACCTAAGGTTATTTTAAAAGTAATTTTCATTTATCCATTTTTTTACTACTCATTGTATAATTTCGATGAGAAATATTTATCTATCTTACCCTTTGCAAGATTTGAGAATAGTCATATTATATATATGACAACATTTTTATACGCAAGAAAAATGTAAATATATATCTTAAAGTCTGGTAACAAGTATATACATTTAAAACTGTGTATTTACTGAGATCGCCAAAGAAAAAAACAGGTGCACCCCAAATTGTACCTGGACGCCTGCATAAGTAAAGCGTGTTCAGTCCCTTACACACCTTGGCATTATTATTAACGAGGCAGGTAACTCGGATGCACATTTAAATGTTTCGATCATTAAGGCAAATAGGTCGATATCCATTATGTCTATCGCCCGTAATAGTCTGAATAGATCCTGCCTAAGAATTGTATTCAAGACCTCTGTCATTTTGTAACCATCAAGTACCATCTAGCTTTTTAACGCAGACTGGGAACTTTGGGATAAACCGGCACCATT
>JAQQZZ010093893.1:0-33040 GCA_030265115.1 Mopalia vespertina | reverse complement strand
AGCTACAGAGGATCACGGCAGAAGACGTCCTGAATTCTAACCCAGTGAATACGGCGATTTTCTCTCTACATAAACCACTTTATATATATATATATATTTTGAATTAATGAATATATATATTAATATATAAATGAAAATGTAAAGAAAAACATTGAAAATATATTTTAAAAAAAAAGAAAAATTTAAAGAAAAACATTGAAAAAAGTATATGTATATATACATGTACTAATATATATTTTCAATGTTTTTTTTTTAATTTTCCCTTTATCTTTTCTGGTGTCACTCATGTTTAATTGATGGACTGACTGAAATACAATATATTATATTCTATATATTATATATATAAAACAGGCCTACATGTATGCTGTATGTACACTTTTCCGGCTTAACCTTAAAAATCAGTCCTCCAAAATTTTGTGAGATTACCTAACATTTGCATTTTACTCTGGTTTGCTGATTTTTTAAATACATAAATGTGCCTTTGTGCAAAATTGCTTCATTGATTATCGGATGACAAAATTTGTCAAAATCTGTAGTGAAATGCAAATTTAGATGAAGACTGCCAACAATTTGGGAAACCCGTTAAATTGGTCCTAAATTAAGTTTGCATTACCATGGGCAGACCCAGTTCTGTCCGTTCTCCCCAACAGCACAGGCCTATAAAAGACCTGCTATGTCAGTGTAAATTATTGTTGTTTGAAATACGTAAATGTATACATGAAATACATGTAAAGAAAAATGTTTTAATCAGTTATTTTAAAATTAACTGTGAAGTTTATCAGTTAAAATTTTGTAACATTTATATATATATATAACTTTATTTATTGAGGGTAAGATGTATAAAAACAAGCTCTGTCAGTTTATATAAACTGGTCTCCCCAGAGGCCCTCACATACATATATATCTCTGTAGGCATACAAAAATAATACATACACATAAATCTCAACAGTGAACAAAGTAATTACAGAAACCCAATTACAAATAAATTAACAAAAAAAATACAAACAAATACAAAATCATTGTATAAAGAAGAGAATATTAACAGAGTTAAGACAGTCTATATACATAAAATTTACAAGATATTATATACATAAATATTTCCATGGTATGCACATGGAACATAACAGTTATTTTTTATTGATCCATATGTACATTTGATCTTTGAAGGATGTTACAGAACTTGAATTACGTACATCTAAAGGTAGTGAGTTCCAAATTTTGGCAGGTATACCCAAAATAAAATAATTATTGTGATAAGCTTACAGAAATGAATTATTTAACATAGCTCTGTGTCGCTATCTTCTGTTGCTACTCATAATTTTAATCCATTACAAGAAAAACAAGAAAATTATTTTACTGACAATATATGTTTTTGTATGGTATGTGATTTTCAGGTTATTGAACAGTGAAGGGGCACTGTTAGCTTACTCAGGTTATGGAGACAAAGATGCCCAGGTGACAGCAGCCATTGCTAGTAATATCTGGAGTGCTTATGAGAAGAATGGATCAATTGCCTTTAATGATGACAAACTTAAATATGTCCTGATGGATTGTGAGGTGAGTTTGCTTTGAAACAATAATAATTTGTAAATAGATGAAAAATATATTTTTTCTTCATGCTATATCCTTTTGACCAGCAAAACTTACCTGGACTAAGACACTGATTTAAACCTAATTAAACTCTTCTGTTTTTTTTAATAGGACGGCAAAGTGGCAATCACCAGAGTGGCAAACTTATTGTTGTGTATTTACTCAAAAGAGAATGTAGGCTTTGGAATGTTAAAAGCTAAGGTATGTAAATTGTTCACCTTGTTCAGTTTCATTTTGTAATATTCTTTATATTTGGCTGTAAGATATATGCATTGTTGATGGTTTGGACATAATGTCATGCGTTTAACTAGTGATTGAGACGTAGTTATTAAGTATTAAATATTTATTTCCAAAATATACAGATGAGATAAATGCGTTCTTCCAATATTAATAAAACGAGTGGTTGGGAGGAAGCTTCCAGGTGCCCTGGTCTGTTTTCTCTCAGTGGTGTCCAGGGAGGTTTCCTTCACCCATTATTGGGTGGTTAGGAAGGAGCTTCCTGTTTTTGTATTACGTCTTTTGATTGTCCTGTTTTCTCTTTGTTGCTAGTGGTACGCCGTCGAGGGTGGCTTCCTTCACCCATTGGGCTGGCACGTTGTCAAATGAGTGAAATATTATGGCGTTAAACCCCAATCAAACAAACGAATCCTTCACCTATAAAGCTGACACAACTTGTTATTTGAGGGACTTAACTAATATTATTTAATATTTCCAGATTTCAGTTGTCGATGTTAAGTGTCCAATATTTAGATTTGCTGAGGTTCTAAATAATTTATAAACCTTAATCCTCATTCAAAAATAATGTTTAACTGTGATTTGTTTGGTTGGTTGGCTTTGGCTTGATGCGATTAAGGTTATACCACCCTTAAAACCATAAACTACGACAAAGAAGTTGAGTATATGACTATGTATCCCCAGGCTCAAGTCATTGTGATCTTTAGATTTTCTTGTCATTCAATGATTTAATAAAAAAATAAAATAAAAATACTAAAAGGTTTATTGTGACAATTACTTGTGCAGTTTGAAAAAATTATATTTTATTACAGTTTGCTTTTTCTGATAATGGAGAAAAATAAGAACTTTATGACTCCTTTTGTTGGGCATTTACGTTGATATTGGGTATTCTGTCCAATACATTTTAGCTTGGCTTCATCAGACACAATATCTGCACATTGCTCAAGGAAGTGATATAACTTACAATAGCTGTTAATTACATGGAAGATTTACCAATAAGCCATGCTCTCTAGGGGTTGTGGATTTTTGGAACTGGTATCAGGGCTCGTATGGAGAGCACTTCCTGTACCTATAAAAGAGGTATTAATGATATATTTGCTTATGTTTTGATGCAGAATAATGATACAATATTTTGTGATAATTTTGCCTTACCAAAGGTATTTAAATGAGATATCAAACTTTTGTTTTAGGCTGAAGCGTTATCACGGTATTTAGAGGATCCCTTGTCCAAAGTGGCCACATCTTAGCAGTAAGAGAGATGGTCCTACAGATGTTCTGAACAAATCCAATGGAAAGAGGGACTACTCTTCACATTTAATAGATCATTACATCCGATACCTGACATGTTCAGGATGTAAACACATGTATGGGACAGTGTAACATGGGACATGCGACTGTATTAAATGCTCAATAAGTATTGTGGATATAGCTTCATAGGGTATAGAGAACATTGGATGGTTCATAGTCAATGAATTAATTGACACCAGAGCTTCTAAAAATTTTGATACTATCCCATCTAAGTCATTATGAACATTGTATATATATACTTTTCAGCATCTAAAATACTTAAAACCATGTATCATGTATGTATGAAATAAATTTATTGAATTGCTTTTATGTATAAGATTTACGCTGGACAGTTTAATTATTGACGAGGTGTATCACTTATTGTATCCCTAAAATGTAAAATTCACGTAATCTTACGGATTCATTATATATATTTGACTTTATGTAGACCAAAATTCTGTATGAAATCCCAAAGTTATATTATTATATATGCTTAAATAGAGGTAAACCTAAAATTATTTTAAATAGCTCTATCCAGACATTATATCTGGATATCATAAATCCAGGACTTCACACAGGGTAAAACATGAAAATTTAGCCATAAAACCTCTGTAATAAGAGTGACCTTAATACTTTCACTTTATTGTAAACTGAAAGGCAGGTGTATCCCTTGAAATTATTAAGTTGTTGATGTCAAGGACATGAAAAACAGAACTTACACCTTTAATTTCAATACATATCACAACACCCTTCCCATCAGTTAACTTACAAGGGTCAATTTTCACAACATTTATCAACTAAACATGTAGGCTTATCTTCTATGATCTATTTGCTCACAGAATGTTTTACTCATACACAGTTAGAAAATATATATCAAATAAATGGAGATGCAACATGGAAGTCACAAGTGGTAGTGTTTCTGATCCATGTGTATATATATATATTTTTACTGAACTCGAGACACTGTACAACTGCCAATATTTAAAGTTTGATAAACTCTGAAGCAGAATATAGATTGCATTATTGGCAAAACATATTTTGGCAAATGGTTGTCGCATAACTGACACATGAAAAAGATGTTTGAAAGTCTGAAATAAAATGGTTCTAAAATCATTTTTGAACTCTAAATTTTAGTGATTAAAATTTAGTTTTCCATGAAATGTGCAAGTGGTTTCTTTGTTCATGAAATAAATGTACCTTGATAGACCTTAATGATAGGTCTAATTTATTAGGCTATAGCTGTAGCACAGAAATGTGGGCTCTACAGGTTTGAGAACACCAATAATTGTCCCTTCTGCTGCATAAGCATATAATCCTTTTGTGTAACTTTTCGGCTGTAAGATTAGCAGTATCTGTTGACTGTATATACAAAAATTCCCGAGACACGTAATTGCATCAAGATTAGCAGGTATTGCAGTGTTTTGAATTTGATGTAACTGACGTAGGGAGTTCAGACAAATTTTATGTTGATAATCAGGCATTGAACAGGAAGGCGTCTTACATAGACAGATAATGTTTATATAGCAAGCCGATCACTGGTGTCATTTTTGTCAAATCCAGATGGTTGCGGACAACTATGTCACTTCTGGGAACCACAGTATCAACCACTGCATCCATCACACGAAGGATATGAGAGTGTTTGTTTGTTTGATTAGGGTTTAACGTCGTACTCAAGGCTATTTCACTTATATGACGGACTGTCCACTTCACACTGCTCCTTGCCTTATTACGGTGGAAAACCGTGAGGAAACCTCGTAAAAACCACCCCCGCGATTGCCGGAGCCACATCTTGTGACTCACTCATATACCTGAGGGTCGACAGACGGACTCGATCCTGTGAACGGTACATCGAAGTAGGCTCCGAAAGTGCACTCGCTAACCGCTAAGCCACGGCCGCGGGCCGGATATGAGAGTGACTTATCCTCACTGCGAACGATAGCATCACTTCCTGATTGAAATAAACTTATTAATGGCTATGCCAATTAGGTTGCCAATGTGACGCCACTACATCAGGAGTTTTTGTTAACATATGTTTCAAAGATAGGTGACTTTTTGCCTAAGTCAAGTAAATAAAAGAATTGAACAAAATCAGTGGAGCTCATCTTGATCTATTTGGCTTATTTCTATCAGATAAGGTGAAAACGATACCCAGAAAGACTGGATACTTGATTTCTCTTCTGAACCCACCCCATGACCATATATTTTGTGATAAGGCTGATAAAATCTACCTAATCAACCAGTATCATATAAATCATTGTCCGATGTTAAAGCTGGGGCTGGCGATTCTAATAGCAACAGTCATTATGCCTTACTTACTGTTGTAATACTCTGCAGTCATAAAATCAAAATACCTTTGATTTGCGCATGCATAAAACACCAATCAATCCATCTTTAACTGTATAAAAAAATCTTTATAAAACATGACATAAGTAGAAAGTTTGTTTTTTATTAAATTGCGCAAAAACAAGCATGAACTATTATTATTAGATCATGATCCTATTATGTATTACATTATTATTACAAAAAATCCAATAATATTTCTCACAGATACAGAAATGGTGACATTTAAAAAAAAATTTCAGAGAGGAATGATCTGGATAAAGTATACATAATATAAGCGTTCTAATTTTTACGCATTTTAACATGGGTTTCCCTTTCTTTGGTTAGCAATAATAATAAGAAAAACGTCTTGAAAAGTTTTTTTTTTTTTTTTTACAGCTTTGTGTTCACCATAGCATATAAGGTTTCTATTTCTTTCTGGTCATCTATGGTCATTGGTGTTTCTAGAATCATAGGAATATCATCTAATCTCGGGTCGTTCATCAAGTGGCGAAATCCATCCAACCCAATCTTCCCTTTTCCAATATTTTCATGTCTGTCTTTATGACACCCAACTTCACCTGAAAAAAAAAAAAGACGTTGAGCACTGAATGATAATACAATGAACCGATTCTTGATCTTCATTGAAGCCCTGGGTTTCCTCAATGTGTCACTCCACTATCAAAATTGCATACTGTAGAAGCATTTTTTGACTTCTGGTTGCCAAAATATGTCTTTATGTGAAAGAAATGTAATCGGCAAACTTCATGACAATAGATTTATTAGTGTTTTATGCCACATTCTTTGGTTACACAATGGCGTGAACATCTAGTTAAATTATTTTATCTTATTTTCTACTTTTGTCAAAATAGTCACAGATAAGAAGACAAAATGTGAAACTCTTGTGCTGTTTTTTTAAAAATGACTGGCTGCTGTTTTTTAAATTTATTTTATAAGATCTTTTCCATAGATCTTTATGGAAAACTTTAGAATTATTTCCCCACAAGTTGATTCCATCAGTTAAATTAGGTTAATCAAACCGTTGCAAAAATCGTGTTTACTTGCTGAATACTTTTGTATTACCCTAGACAGCATAAATAGCAATTGCAATCAATTATCACCCACTTATAAAGATTTACACACTGCTGTTCTTAAATGTGTAAACCAATTTACCCAACTATACCTGCTTTATAGATTGTTAAGAGAAGTGTGGTGGTTTTGACAAACCAAAAAGACATACCTTTAGAATCATTAAGATGGATAGCCTTTAGATACTCCAATCCAATAATGTTCTCAAAGTCTGCCATCATTTGTTCATACCCATCTTTAGTGCTTAGATCAAAACCTGGAAAATGAACAAGATTAAGTCAAAATAGTATTGGGAACTAATCGACATACAAATGTAAGAACATATAACTATAATATAACTTCTCAAATGCTTTGTAAGGGACTTGATCCCATGAAATGTACATGTACATCGACCCCCTTTTAAGTCAAAATCTTTGATTGGGTCCTCACAGTTTACAGACAGTCCGTAAAATGACCATGGCTTTAGATATAACTAAGACAACTGCAGTCTGATACGCCCTATATTTAATACATGATATAAATAATAAAACTCTGTATCTGTCCAGGACTAACCTGCAGCAAAGGCATGACATGTATCCAGACAAACTCCTATCCGCTGTTTATCCTTCACCTGATCAATGATGTCCCGTAACTCCTCAAACTTACCACCCAAGGTATGACCCTGACAGCTCATGTTCTCAATCACTGCAACATTTCACAAAATGAAAAAAAAAATTTCACTTGTGATTTTTCAGAACAAATATTTGGACTAGCAAGACTTAGAGTCAACCTTGCTTATCATAGATAGATTGATTGATTGATTGGTGTTATACGCCGTGCTTAAGGGTATTTACTTATATAATTGACACTAGCACAACCAAGATGTTAAGCGTTTCCACAATGTTGGCAAGTTAATTTTCAACCAGTGCTAAGTTAAGACAGCATTGCTACTCTTCAAACAAACTGCCCTTAGAAAGAGTGCTGCTCGTCATAAAAGTTTTGAGGGTAAAATAACTCTGAACATGGCACGAAACGCTGGACAAATGAGGGCCATAACTGTGGCACACTGGCAGGTCCTTTAAGTCTTTGTTTTTGTCTTGTTAGTCTTACTACACAGCTTATGGTGTTTGCTTGCTTGTTTGGAGGCTAAGATCGCACTCACGGGTATTTCGTTTTCTTAATACAGTGGAAAACCCAGGATACTACACCCACGTTTAACAGGCAACTGGTTTAAAGTTGGCTTCCTCGTATACCTGGGGTCCAATGGGGGGACTCCCAACATGTGAGCGGTACATCACTTTGAAGGATGATCAGTAGTCCTCCACGCTAACCACCAAGCAAAGTCCGCTGGCCACTCGCTTAATTATAATAATAGCCTTACCTACAGTCACCCGATCAGTCTGTTTATGAGCAATATTGATACTGTCCGCAATTTTAGCAACACACTCTGACACAGTTATCTCCCCACAAGTAGAGCCTGAAAAAGAAAAGATTAATTAAATACAAAGCTGTTTTTTAGCAAAAAATAGTTTCCAGCTCGATTTTACATGAAGAAAAAAAGCCACATATTCTTCTGGATTTTTTAAAGTTGTTGGAGTAGTAGTTATGTCTGTCAATATTCTTGGTGACTTCAAATTGCAAAGACAGTGGGCCCGTGGCAGTGGTTTAGTGGTTAGCATGTGCGCTTACTAATCCTACTTCGATGTACCATTAATGGGATCGAGTCGATCTGTCGACCATTAGGTATATGAGTGAGTCACACGATGTGGCTCCGGCATTTGCAGGTGTGCTTTTTATGAGGTTTCTTCACGTTTTTTTCACCGTAATTAGGCAAGGAACAGTGTGAAGTGAACAAGCTGTCGTCATATAAGTGAAATTCCGTTGAGTACGACATTAAACCCCGAATCAAACAATCAAAAAAGAAATTAGGATTTTAGCCGTTACCTACGGATATTTCACTCATATAATGGTAAAAAAAAGAACAACAATGGCAATCATAAAAAAATGCCACAAGAGCTAAGCTATGTGTTGCCCCTTATCTCTGAGAGCACAAGGGCTGCAGGAAGCTCCCTCCAACCACCTGGAGATTGTTTGATTATAGTCAATCAGGAATAATATGACACAATATTAAGAATCACAAAACAGATCAACTATCTGTTGCCCCTTAGCTTCGCACCAGGGCAACATGATTTGTTTGTTCCTTTGTTTGATTGGGGTTTAGCTCCATACTTTAAAATTATTTCGCTAATATAGAGCATGTCCAATGGGTGGAGGAAACCTCCCCAATGCCACTGGTAACAAACAAAGACAGCACAGGCCAATCCCAAGACGCAATACAATAACACCACAAAGAGTGAACTCACAACCATTTGCTGCACCACCACTGAAGGCAGCATGACACACCTGCCTACCCTAGAAGAAATTTATTTGTAAACAATTAGTTTTTTATTGGTATTTTTTTACCATTTTATGTATGTTTGTCACAACATAGTACAGAATATGAATTTGTGTTTGTATTTTGATGGCCTTTTGGTGTATTTCAAATACATTATGTGTACAAGATACTCCAGAATACACTGGGTAGGCAGGTCTGGCAGGATTAGGCTCAGTTGTTTGATACAGCCCTTAGCCCAGGGCCTCATAGACAGATGCCAGAAAAATATACAACATACACTGGAGGGCCTTTTATCCTCACCACCTGTATCAAAACCAAAAGGTGTTGAGTGTACCTGGATGGAAGTTGAAGAGCTCTATCCCCAGCCTGTCACACCTATGTAGATCGTCTATCAGATTCTCTCTGCTCTTACTGAGAAGATCAGGTTTAGATGATCCACAATTCAGCAAGTAAGATCCATGAGGCAAGATCTTACTCGTTGGGAAATTGTGATCCTGTATTGTAACAAACAGTTTTAATATAGAAAATGTAAAAAATTAGTACACTTATTTTTAGAAGAGAAAACTGAAAACCAGACAGAGGAAGTGAGTCTGAGTAGCCAAACTGTACACAACAGTTTTGACAAATGCGTTCAGGTTGAGTTGGGATTAAGAGTGTGTGGACAGCATTCATGATCTTGTTAGAGCCAGTTGGGCGATTTATTGTATGGTGGACTTTTCATGCCATATACTTTACTGTAAGTCACTTTGAATTTTTCTCCAAATGGATTATGGTCACACTGTCTGATACATGGAGCCAAATAAGGGCCCCATAGGTACATAGAAGGGAGTTAAGTGTCTGACACATGAAGCTAAGGAAGGGCCCCATAGGTACACAGAAAGGGGCTCAGTGGTCCATCATAATGAGCCAGAGAAGAGCCCTATAGGTACGTGGAAGGGAGTTCAGTATATGATACATGAAGCCAAAGAAGGGCCCCATAGGTACACAGAAAGGGGTTCAGTGGTCCATCATATGGAGCCAGAGAAGAGCCCTATAGGTACATAGAAGGGAGTTATGTATATGATACATGAAGCCAAAGAGGGGCCCCATAGGTACACAGAAAGGGGTTCAGTGGTCCATCATATGGAGCCAGAGAAGAGCCCTATAGGTACATGGAAGGGAGTTAAGTATATGATACATAAAGCCAAAGAAGGGCCCCATAGGTACACAGAAAGGGGTTCAGTGGTCCATTTTATGGAGCCAGAGAAGTGCCCCACAGGTACATAGAAGGGGGTTCAAAGATTTTGTACATTTGTTTGATTGGGGTTTAATGCTGTAGTTTAATGTTATTTTACTACCACAACAGCGTGCCAGCCCAATGGGTGAAAGAAAGTACAAACAAAGACAAGACTGGACAATTACAGGACTAAATACAAAGCCATCACAAACAGATCAGCTTCTTGTTCCCCTAAAGATCTGAGAATGGGGTTCAATGGTCTGATACATTGAGCCGGAGAAGGTGCCCCACTATGAGCAAAGATGTAAGTTCAGTGGTATCTTTATTCCTTCATGGCGTACTCATCCAGCATTAATACAACAAAAATTAACTGCAATGAACATACTTCACAGGCTTTCCTGAATTTCTCCACAGACTTTTCTTCCAATGGTTTACTTTTCCAAGTCCTTTGAGATTTAAGAAAGAGTCCCACTGCCTTTGCTCCAATTGCCCTGGCTTCATGAATAACATTTTCCAGACCTCCTATTTAAAAAAAATAATTCATTCAAATCTGTTATCTTAAACAACAACAAATTCAGACATTTTCCATTAGATAACTGCATAATATATTTGTGCTAAACTGTTGTGCATATTGTGCTCAAGGTCTGTTGACACTTTTCAAGCAATACTATCAAGATAATTTGTGGACCGTTCACGAAGAATCACAACTGTTTAGTTTTATTACATTTTTGTTTGATTTCTGTTTTAAATAATAAGTATTTCAAAGTTTTCATGGCACTGTGTTTACAGATAAACTGGTAGCTGTCAAAATGTTTGATCACTGGAATATCGATACTAAAGTTACCCTATCTAATACAATAGCCTTGGGCAATAACAGTTAAACTCTCTTTTATAATATAGAACAAGAGCAATGTCAAATGGACTAATTAAAATGTACTACACAAGTTAGTTTTGAATGCATTTTGTTGACCATCAAACTCGATTTCATATGATATTCAGTGGAAATAAATCAACCTATCAGATTGCAGTAGGATATTGCCTGCATATCACTCACTTCAGAAGCTGACCTTATCAACATAGGTTGTTTGTTTGTTAGTTTGATTAGGGTTCAACATCGTACTCAAGGGTATTTCACTTATATGACAACGGATTGTCCACTTCACACTCAATCCTGTGCACAGTAAATCGAAGTAGGATTAGTAATCGCACACGCTACCACTAAGCCACGGCCGCGGGCCTCAACATAGGTTGTAGCTACTGTGCAAGTTTGACAAGAATCGCAAAGTATTTTAGCAAAATATTGAGAGGAATTGAAGTTACAATCAAATTGCAGTTTGGCATCTAATTATAATGCCGACATTTCACTCAGCTTCAAATTTGACTTCCGTCTTCTTAAGATACCGACCAGGTTGACTAAAATATATTTAAGCAGCCGCAATAATTTGAGCAGAAATGAACTGACCAATCAGATTGCAGGATAATAAATAATTATTCACGGATTTGGCTCATTATCCAACTAGTCGTAGACTACAATCTGTGTGGCAGCTGATCAAATTTGATAAAAGTCTGACAAAATTTTAGCAAGGGATTCAGTGGAAATGAATGCATCAATTAGGTTGCAGTAGTCATTATTTACACACGTGCTGTCCTATGCATTAACACAGATCACTCGCCTCAAATCAGAAGGCCTGTTATATTTACCTGTTATTGAGAGATGAGCTCCCACAAATTTTTTCATCTCAGTTTTTATTTTGGGGTTTTTCACTAGTGGGACTGATTTTTCTTCTTGAATTCTTATCAAACTTTTTTTCTTGCTGTTGTGAGTTTCTTGTAACTTTTCTGTTGAACAGTGTGGCTGCCTTTTTAAAGGTAATTTCTGCTTCTTAACCGAGGTGTTTTTGTTTAAAGTGCTGTTGAAAGGAATAGTCGGCGCCGGTAGTAGTTTTAATTCATCTAACTCTCTTGCACGTCTTCTGGTAACTCTTCTCAAAGGACTTGATGAGCGATGGTTACCATTATTCTTTAAGTGAGAACATTGTTTATTTGTCTGTTTGATAGCAGGTTTTATATCTAATTTGATAGCAGGTTTGATATCTAATTTGATAGCAGGTTTGATATCCAATTCTTCTTTTTTCACTGAGGAGGTCAGAGACACAAATTGATAAGCCTCTGTTTCATTCAAAACTTCTTTATCCTCAGGTTCTCTCGTTATTTTTGATTTCTTTAAATCACTTATATTTTGCCTGTTTTCATCGTAGTTAACAGCTGACGTTTTTCTTTTACTTCTTTTAGGTTCTTTGCAGGCAGAATTACTGACAATCCCATTTAAGACCCTTTCTCCCCTTGGCATTTTAAGACCTGAACAGAAAAAAAAATGATACATCAATTACTGGCATAAGGACTTCAATTAAAAGGATCAGTAATTATTGAGGTGTACATGCATACCATACAGTGTCCATGATATCGAGACTCAATCAAATTTAACAAGAATCATTTCAATTAAGCTTCAACCCACCAAATTTGCACTAATTGATATATATATATATATATATTGAATATATTTCCAATATGGCAAGCAAAATTTTCTTTCTCAACAATAAAAATATTTATAAATAACTATATACACAGCTTGCCTAGATCTGAATGTAGGTGGATCACTCACCTATATTTTATTCATCGAGAGCCCTGTACATTGGAATGAACACTGAGCATATAATTATAAGATGTTTGGTTTATTATAGTAGCTTTACTTCATAACATGTGTTTTGACCATTTTGGTTCAACAATTTATACACAAATAACTTCTTTTAAGTTTCTAACTTAAAACAAGTTTTGAATTTATCTGGTTAAATTGATAATGCAGTGTAGATTTCAGACATTTCTCATCATTCTCGATGCGCTGCAAGTATTGAAAATAAGGTCTTCCATTTATTAAATTTGGAAATGCTAGATCCAGTCATCAAAACAGTCTATAGTGAAGGAAATGCAGGCTTCCAAAATGTCCATTTTGTACATGTCATAAAGTATATATATATATCTGTGCTTGTACATTCAGATTGTCTGATTGTTTGCAATTCAGCAGACTGGTAAATTGCTTTGTCGTTAGGCATTTCACTGCCACACTGTTAGATCTACACGAATTTTCATCTTAACTAATAATTTTTTCTTTATCACTACACATACATTGTAGTCTGTAGGGTAAAACCATCTATATGGTGAAGACAGTAGCAATAACATGCCTCGCTAGGGGGTGCCACTTTTACATGGCATATTGCTAACCTCATCAACCCCGTGTACAGGACCCTCCTTGTCTTGCTGTTTTCTGTTTTCTGTATTAATATTAGATTGTTTGATCATTGCGGTTTAACATAGTACTCAAGGATATTTCACCTAAATGATGATGGATCGGCTTCCTGTTCCCCTTTAGTTCGGAGAGCACCAGGGCAAACATGAAGCTCCCTCCAACCATTTATGTTAGATGTAAATACAATTTGCTGTGGGGGATTATGTGAATAAGGTTGTAAAGCTTGTGTATATGCTATTTTGAACTGCGGGAAATTTGCTGACAATGGTGAGATCAAAAAGTGAAGATTTCGAGTAAGCGTTTTCATTCTTTCTCTGTGACATATGCTGACCAAATGTACACAGTTTGAAATTTAAATTAATATTCTTCAGGTTAAATGTGTTTTTGAATTGTGTCAATGCGGACCACACCAATTAATTCACCCATTTTTAGTGCCAGAGGTGGCTGTCAAACCTGAATACGCTATTGATGAGCATGCGCACGGCTTGTTTCGCTGAGTTCAGCCATTTATTTTGACAGTTCAGTCCTGAAGCATCTACTATTTTATTGCAACTTGGAACGTAAACACCTACTTTTTGTAAATATGATTGGTGGACTGATGCAGCCTGTCATATTTATGTGGTACCGGTACTACCGTTTTCCTATTAAATGAACGCATTTGAAAAGTTTTTATTTCATATTTCCAACACAAGAAAGTGAGGTTATTTGTCCCCGGCCTATTTCAGAACATTTTATACTGAGGGGTACCTGTGTTTAAGAGGGGTGTTATGAAAGTGCCTCATGCCATGAATATAAAGATTATATTTTTGAATTGTACAAACTGAGCTTTCAAAAAATAAATAATTTGTTATGGTTTTCATTTTATTTAAAAATGGCCTGTTATTGCTACTATCAGATGTTATTTTGGCTGTCATCTGTATTTTTGTTAGTAACATAACTATTGTGTGTGGCTACATACTCCGGGATTGGGATCGTAAATAAATGCATTCATTCATTCATTCATTCACATATCGTTTAAACGTTTAAAGAATTCCTATTGAGTGTCCAGTTTTCGTTGGCAATAAAACAACCTCATATATCGCTTAACTAATATGCGATTTTAGGAAGGAAAAATATATTTTAAAAAAACACTGATAACGAATATAGCATAAAAATGTCAATTACATGTAACAGGACAGTATACTAGTATTTACAACGGCGAGTCTGCAACTTCGACGTGACCATCCAATCGCCCTCAAAATTGCAGTTACCTCCCTTAGATCATACATTTCTTTATATTTTGTGTCTGTGTGGAGGGGTGGGGGGAGAGGGGCGGCCATAATTTGGAAAATGTTTAAATTCCCTTCAACATTGAAAACAATACAGACATATTAGGTATAACAGTCGTCAGTCGCCCAATATGAAATTTTAATTATCATCAACTTCCCATAGCAGTAATAAATTTTGTTCACAAATCTAAACAATTAAAACCGTCGCCGTCGTACCTCCACGGCTTGCGTATCTACCGCTTGTATAAATACAGCTGTAGATCAAAGCAATTCCTTTTTTAAAGATAATACAAAATTTAATTATTCTTAAAACAAAAAGTTGTTCATTTTATGTTTACCACATTATACACTTTAAAATTTTTAAACAGCTGGATTTTTTCGAAACTGGCTAAAAGAAAAGGTCTGTCTCGTGATTTCCTGGTAAGATAGTGATGGCGCAGGTTTATCCCAAAGTTGCTATCTGCGTTGAAATGCTAGATGGTACTTGATGGTTACATAATGAACAATATGCCTATCGTTTTATATATATAAAAAATGTATTTGTTAATGTTACTTAGCTTGTGAGATACTTTTATGTTTCCACAAAACTAAGAAATAGACACAAGACTGGCTCTAGGCCAATGACCTACAATATGCCTATTGGTAAATTCGACCCAGTATACAAATGTACATATCGCGATATGCGAACGTAAAACGTTCCACGGGCAAAATCTAGGAAATAGAGAATAGTATAGGGCCTAACATAGGGAGTGTGATCGGAATTGTGGGTGGAATTGACGATAGTCGAAATGCATTACTTTTTTCTTCAGAAAGAAAAAAAGGAATATCATTTTTTGGCGCGTTTTTATTTTGTATGGTCAAATGTATGTTTGAGAAAACGAAAAAAAAAGGCGTATATACTAGAAACAATATTAATATAATATATTTCCTTAAATGTAAAACTACAAAGCGTGAATGCCTTTTGGCCGTGTTTACGTACTAGATAATTTGACGCTGGTGTGATGGTGACTTAGGAATGGAAATCTTTTTAATAGTCGATCACGTAGGGGCTATGCACATTGGATGGTAGTGGACAAAACATGTGAATGGATAGGTGTCCAGATGGGCGGAGGTCGAACAGGTCAAAATGTCCAGCTTTACGCCTGGATGTCCTAGCAACGACATTCAAAGCAAATAAACTCAGCTTTTGGTCAATGAATAGTGTGATATGTTAGATTTCCTGTGCAGGAGGCTATATACAATCGTATCTCCTAAATGACATGCACCCGGTTACTATAGAGTCCTATCTGGCATACCATGGATCCTCACCACATATAACTATATGCCAAAAATATGGGACAAAAATGAAAAAATATAACATAATCCCGAACAAATCCAAAACGGAGAAAGAGACTAAATGATATAGGCCTAGGCCTACATCCTCTTCTCCAAAAATATTACTGTTCAGTTTGTTCAGCCTCTTTTATATGTTAAGAAACAGAGATCATTAAATCAATGTTCATATCAAAGAGTTACGTATACACTCACTCTCAAAATAGGTTCTTAATCTTGGGGGTTTATATATAATATATATATAGGCCTATAGACATATTTTGGCCTATGGAAACTCATGTGGATTGTTCTGCTGTGTGCCCCTTTACCCGGTTGCATGGTACGTAGGACAGATGGATATTTTTGGTTTTTGCTAGGTCGAGTCCCCGGGTTCGAATCACGGTTAAGGCATGCACCATTTTCTTTCTATACATTTTTGTCTCTTTTACAACATTGTAAGACACATAAAAAAGACGCATTAATTATCTTTTTTGTTATTGTTAGTAAAACAACATATTTTATTCAGGCTACCTGGGATATATATCCCAGAGGCTACTTACTACCCAACACTTACACACTTACAGTGCGCAAACCTTATATAAACAGAAGGCCATTAACTTCTGGTATAACCTCGGCCTATATAAATGAACCTAAATTAGAGCCCTCGTTTAAGTGTGGCAGTCAAAATTAACTGATAAAATTTAATTTGGGGTGAGCATGCCATGTTCAA
Organism: Mopalia vespertina; assembly: GCA_030265115.1. Classification (NCBI taxonomy): domain Eukaryota; kingdom Metazoa; phylum Mollusca; class Polyplacophora; order Chitonida; family Mopaliidae; genus Mopalia; species Mopalia vespertina. Next base: position 16,318 of record JAQQZZ010093893.1, on the reverse strand, counting down.
TTTAATAGACAAAACAGGTTATGCTATGTTTCCTGCTTTCGTGTCGTCCGACTTAAACGAACCATTCGTCGGCCGCTGGGCGGACAATAACGAGGCATTATCTGCATTCCTATCTCGGCAATCAAACCTCGTGAGTCATGCGCAACAAAACCGGAAACGAAACTCCTCGTCATTTTTCAAGGGAGAAACAAGTGCTCTTCCTACGTTGTGTATGTACACAGGCTTAACCGAGACGGTACTGGTTTAAAATGGTGATATTTATTTAGCAGTTTTATCATAGGGATGGCTAGCAGCGGACCAAGAAGAAATGGATCACAAAAAATTAGACTTACAGGTATGTCTGAGTGAAATATGAAAGAAATCGTGTGAGATTTACATGTGTGTTGTAAGAAACTTCACAGACGACTTTAGATCCATTCATCTTTCCCTTTTCTAAAAATGGCCGCTTTTGAAGCCAGACACTAAACTAAGGGTGATCAGATAAACAGAACTGACTGTGTTTTCGATTTATGACAATTGATTAAACAGAAATGTGAATCCGATGGAAATGGTCTAGGACAATCTGCATGTTTGTCCGCATAATTATTGTATACCTAGGACTATTATGTATTTTGCTGGTTTGGCATATAAACAAACATGCGATTCTGTCATCTTTGTAAAGGGGGGGGGGGGGGGGGGGTTGTTATTTAGCGTATTGGATTAACAGGCCTGTGCTGTAATCTTCTCTTGCAGAACCTTAAAATGGGTCCTCTCACATTTTGTGAGATAACCTAACATTTCAAGATTTGTATTTTCCCCTGGTTTGCTGATTTTTTAAATACCGTACATAAATGTGCCTTTGTGACAAATAAAGCAAAAGTGCTTTAAAATACAATCCTCATTGATAATGGGATGACAAAATTTGTGGTAAACTAAGACTAAGACTGCAAACAATTTGGGAAAACTATAAATCGGTCCTCCTAATTTAAGTTTGCATAACCATGGGAAACCCCGTTCTCTCCAACAGCACTGGCCTGGATTAATAGAAATCATTTTGTTGAGTACCTTTTACTTAGATAAAATGTTTGTATTTGTCTTGTATTTGTGTGGATGAAGGTACAATATTGAAGCAACAGTGGAGATATTGGCCTTGGTATATAGGCCCTACTGTATTTATATCTCTAATATATTGTATTTGTCATGTGCTACAGCATTATCAATACATATCTTTGGATGAACCTCCACATCACCCACTTTACTTCAAGATTCTATGTATGTATTGTCGGCTGAAATTGTGTGAACCATTTGCCTGTTCAATAGATCTTACACTCGCAGGCCCTCTTATTTACACCTGAACCAATCCCGTTGAAAACATTCATATAAATCACCTTAATTTATCACATATTTAAATAACATATTGTGTTAATGGGTCCGAATCCGCGGGTTAGTGTGTAGGACAACTTATAATTTACACTCCTCCGATGTACATGTAGTGCTCACAGGTTCGAGTCACCCAGTCAACCTTGAGGTATTTTATACATGAATACCAAGGGAGTTACAATGTGTCTCCGATTATTGTTGGGTGGTTGAGTTTTCCCCTAGTTTTCCAAGTTACAAGTAACATGTATCTAATTCTAAGGTAGAGAGAGAAGTGGACAGTCCTTCAATTTAGTGAAATACTCTTGAGTAGGACGTTAAACCTCTCAAACATATAAAAGTATTTAGGTTTTCAAATTTACCAAAAACACAACAACTGTGATTAGTGAATAAAATATAAAAGAGTACATCAGTTTGATAATGATTTAGCATACTCAATAACAGGATCATTTTTAAATCCATATATGTCAAAGGTATTCTAATATTCCTGTCATTTTATTCAGAACAAAATCAGGAAACAATTGAGATTTGACCTATTGATATTTAAGCAATATTTTGATTAATTTTTTCAACATTTTATAGAGGACAGGTGAAAGATGACTGAAAACAAAATAGTATATTTTCATCGTAGAGAAAATAAATTTGGCTTGCCTCCACTGGAATTCAAACTCATCCAGCATGTGTATGCTTGTTATGTGGCAACTGTTACGTGTACATGTAACACTAAGTCAAAGGGAAAAGAGGCAGGGTGCAAAGATTTTGTAAGGCAGGGTGGAGACTTGGAGTGTTGTCACCACTTTCATACTCTTTAACTAGAAGCCTGATTTACATGCCTATGTGTAGTACTTTGTATTCAGTAGTCTGGTCACATGGCTGTCGTGCAGATCCGGATGTTATATTTCCCAACTGGGATAGTCAAAGAAACAATCATCTGTTTTAAGCTTACAAATTTCAAAGGGACAACCTCGGAAAGGAAGTTACTCAAATGAATTGTTCCGCTAATGAGGGAAGTTTCGACATATCCTTTTGCCAGTTAAACTGTGCTGAAATTACACTGTAGTTTTTAGTATTCTGACTCATTGACCGAAATTCTAGAAAATATAAATTATGTGAACATGTATTGTAAATGTGTTTGCTACATGTTCAGTATTATATCTCACATCTTATATCAATCAAGGACACTACCATAGTGACAAGAAATTCCAGATTAATTTGTTAAATTTGAAACATTTAGAAAGCTGCCAGGTGATACGAGACAAGGGTTCACTCATTTCACCCCCACACATAACCCAGCATGAGCTAATATTCATTGTCCTAAAGAAGTTCAAAATTTTAAATAAAAAATGTCTTACTTGTGGGAGAAATGATTTGGCACAACATTCACCATACCTAACTACATGTATGTGCTTTTTTTCACAATAAAAAAATTTAAGGTAACATATAATGAAGATATGATAAAGTTACTTTCACATTGGCAGGCACGCATCCATGGTTATAGCTCAATGTCTTTCTTGAGCAAAATGTGTGCATAATTAATTTTTATGTTGCAATCTGATAGGTCGATTTGTTTCTGCTTTGTATTCTGTTTCACTGTTTAAATTTGAAGCTTTGTAGAACCTGGTCATTTACATTAGCTGTATCTTAATATGAGTCATGACAATGAAAGTTCAACACTATATTAAAGCATAATGTGTGCATACATGTAATTACTTATTAGGTGCCATTCTGCAATCTGATTGGTCTATTCATTTCCACTCAATTTCTTGCTTAAATACTGTGCCATTTTTGTCAAACTTACAAGTTTGAAAGTGAGCTATTTGCTTATTTGTGCTAAATTAATTATAATGTTGGAATGAGTGGAATCTTATTATAATGGTCAATTTGTTTCTGTTCAATATAATCATTATATATTGTCGGATTTTTGTCAAACCTGGTCAGAAGCTTCAAGAAGATGGAAGTCAAGTTTCATAGTGAGCATAATCTTTGCGTAATTAATAATTCTTGTACTACCATATATTTAGTCCATTAGTTTTTGCTTTAAATTGCCTAAATATTGTTGAACTCTGGCAATATTGCCTTCTGGAATCAGTAATCACCAGCGTAATCGAAACCAGGGGCTTGGCCAGAAATCAAAAGTATGGTGTCCAAATTGGTCATTTTGCTTCATTTTTTAAGTAACTGGGTGTCCAATTTTAACAGTTTTCTGTAAAACAGGTTGTCCAAATGAGGCAATTGTTCACTTCAGTGTGTCCATTTGGACGGGTGGACACCCCTCTGCTTAAGACCTTGATCGAAACTTTCTACTCGCTGGGTTGCATCGTTTGAAATTGTCCCTTTTCGTTTGTATTTCGGCAAGCAATATCTCATCCTGTATTGGCTATTGTGACCATCCAGATCTCAGTCAGATTCTCACATTCATTTCTATTTCTACACTGACTACAATTTCTGGTAATTTGTTGTAACTTTATATGGACTTGTTTACGCCATTGCTCAGACAGTGTAGGAGAATGTGATTATGGATTTTTTAATTGCTTTTTATTGGTATCGATTAGAGTTTAAACTTTGTACTCCCAAAAACTTTAAAGTAAGCTTATACAAGTTTATAATATAAAAAAAAATATTTTATCTAGTTAGTATACATGTAGTTAGTATTATTAAAACAAGAGAGTATCTGAAATGTTTATTTGTGATAATTACATGTATCTAATGATACTAAGGGTATTATTATATGAAAAGCCTAATATCAATTATAAAAGAGCCTGCCGTGTCTAACATTTTTGTCTTTTCTGATGTCAATGATCATATGTAACTTTCTATTAGTTGAAATCTATACTGAATGTAAAGTTCAATAAGCGATTATTTATACTTGACATTATCAGATAATATATAACACAGTTACTGTGTCATACATGTATTTGTATGCTTTGAAGATTGCTAATTTACATGTCTCTCTTTCTGATGTTAAAATATGTTACCCCAGTTATATTTTATGAAAGACATGTATATTTATCACATGCTCAAAGTATATATTTACATACATTTTGATCAGAACATCATGTTATTCTGTATTTTTCACATAAATTAGCCATGTTGTATGTGTACTGTGTTTACAAGGCCATATTCAGTTAGACATGTGGAAACGATATGTATAAATACCTGCCTCTTTTTGTCTACTCAATGACAAATGTTGCACACTAACAGACTACTTCTACAGTACACATTTATTAAATTTGTTTATCTATTTTATTTTATCTTGACCAAGTTTAGTTGAGTAGTGTGGGTTGAGAACTGTGTCAGCACAGGCTTGAAATATCAATTGTTCACATTTTCTTATTACACCATGTTGTTGTTATGCCTCCTGTGATTGTCTTGTATCTTGTCTTTGTGTGTTTGCTAGCTGTGTCACGCAACAGTGGTTTTCTTTGCCCATTGGGCTGGCGGGCTGTCAGTCGAATGAAAAGGGCAATGGAGGTGTTGAAAACATTGAATGTATATATTTGGAAATTGTCAGATTTAAATAAAAATAGCACAAATGTCAGACTATCCCTTGCAGCTTCTTAAATGAGCCAACTTAATTAAAAATAAAATTAATAAGTTAATACCACGCAGTTTTATTGCTATTTCCTTCAAATTCATTTTAATGATGCAATCGTATTACCATGCATGCATATTTTATAACTTATACGATAAATAGGAAGAATACAAATTTGCCAGCATTCGGAATTCTGGCTACCAGGGCAAACACATACAGGGCAACTGAGCACAGGGCCATGTCATACGACACATCACCAAACCGATCATGTTTTACAGGTCTAAAAGACGTTCCTGAAGGATAAAACACTGACATTTGTACATGTAGATTTCTTCTTGAAACCACATCCTCTGCCATCTACATGTATGTGCACATGTTTATATTTTAACGATTATTTCAAATCTTTCCACTCTCCAATGACAGTCATCTTTCCTGTGGTTTTGACAAAAACAGCAAACTCACAAGTTTTCACAGATTTAACAATTGTCAATAGAGCATGTGATTAGATAGAGAAGAGTGTTTGGATTGAATCTATAATCTGTTTTTTTAAATATGCTGAATTGCTGATCAAAACAGAGAACTGTCTCTTGACCATGTTGAAATCTTTTTTGTAAATGATCGTCTATTTATGAAAAAAAGAAAAGGATACAATTACAGTATGATAATTAAATGTGTATATATTACAAAATGTAGACAAAGATAAATGGCAGGTGGTTGGAGGGAGCTTCCTGTTGCCCTGGTGCTTTCTGAGCTAAAGAGGAACAGGAAGCTGATATGTTTGTGATGTCTTTGTATTATCCTGTGATGCTCTCTGTTTACCTGGTGAGCTTAGGTGCAACATGAAACTGGTCTGTTTGTTTCATCCTTGACTTGTATCGTGTGATTACCCTGTTGCTGAGGTGGGTTACACATTGGGCTGGCACTCACAAAAAAAGTGAAATAACCTTAAGTGCGCATTTAAACCCTGAATCAAAGTAGCATTAAAGTTGATAAAACTCTTTGAGGCTTCCTATCACTGTACTTCGCTTGCTTTTCAGTGATTTGCTTATCATTAACTTACGGTTTTCACATAAACTATGGCATAAAAATGACAGAATGTCACAAACATACCAGTGTATATTTATGATCACTTTAACTACAGAATCATAAAGATAAGCATTATGACGTTATATTCAATAGTTACGCCTTTAATGTAAACCACAATCAAAGAAACAAACAAAGTACTTCATGTGCAGTGCTAGATTTATCAGTGGAAACCAAAGAGTTTTAATATATATATAATTATATATACTGGTTACAGGTACATGTTCTGCTATTGTTGAAGATGATTATATTTATAATAGTAATATACAGCAGACTAATCATCCTTTAAAGTTTTGATTCAATTATAAACTTGTGAATTAATACCAACAACACTGTTATATTTCGGATCTTTTTGTCACAGTTTTTACTATGCTCTTCACCATGTTAATAAAACTTACTGTACAGTGGTAGTCATAGTAAAACAGGTACAATTTTGCCAGTATAGTACATGGAAATACGAACCAATCTCATTGCATAGCAACACTTGGCAGCAGTACAATTTCAATTTGCCTTTGCTGTATGCATTGTGAAAAAGGGGATCAATGGAGAAATTGCAATTCTGTCATTTACACGGACAATCCTCCTCATAAATTTTTTGTGATCGGGAATGAGTTTTATGAAGAGATAAAATGGCCTACTGCTGCATGTATTTGATCCCTGGTTATTTTGGGATTCTGTGTACATTTGTACTGGATGACCTAGGCCTAATGCATGTCTCATGCAGCAGGCATTGATTTGTGACATACATGTATATACTAGACTTGTGTGTGCAGACTTCAAACTGATACAGCAGTGTAATGTGAAATGTTTAAGCATATAAACAGTGCTGATTGGCTTTCATCTTCTACCTTGTTAGAACAACAAATTAGCGTTAAAACCGTGAATACCCCTTTCAGCACCACCTTTGTTTTGTTTCATTATACATCCTTGTAAAAAATCTCCCTGAATTTGTGAACCACTGCCGTGGCTTAGTGGTTAGTGTGTGCCTACTAATCCTACTTCAATGTACTTCTTACGGGTTAGAGTCCGTCTATCGACCATCAGGTATATGAGTGAGGCACACAATGTGGCTCAAGCAAATGCAGGGGTGGTTTCTACAAGGTTTCTTAACTATTTTCCACCGTATTTAAGCAAGGAACATTGCGAATTAGACAATTAGACGAATTAGAGTAAACCCTAATCAAACAAACAAATCCTTTCATGTGTTGCTTTTTGTTTTGAGATGAATTCATGCTATCAGTTATGGATGAACATAAAGTTTAAACATGTGAGTAAGTTATTATTTTTGGTTCTGGAACTTCTGTTGCTCTCTTCTTTGACCCCATCGAAATACCCTTGAGGACGGACTGTACTTTAATACATTAAGCCTCAGTCAGTCATACACATATATTGCATGTGTATATGTGAGTCTTCACAAATAGTTTTTTCAAGATAAGGTGTGTTATTATTCCACTAAGTTGGCAATGCCACAGACATACCTTCACATATTCAGTCGTGTCATGATTGCGATCCACAGCCAGGGACCTTTATTATATTAGTCCTTATATTAGTCTGCAGGACGTATTGAAAATCTACTATTTACTAGTGCATGTTTGTCTTACTATACATCAGGAGCTTAGCCAGAAATCAAAAGTATGGTGTCCAAAATTGTCATTTTGTTTTCATTTATAAAGTAACTGTGTGTCCAATTTTAACAATTTCCCTATCTCCTCCATGTTAAAGTTTCTCAAAACAGGGTGTCCAAATGAGACAATTGTTCACTTCAGGGTGTCCATTTGGACGGGTGGACACCCCTCTGCCTAATCCCTTGCTATACATACATATTCCTTTAAATTTAATAAAAAATGTTTTAAAAAATACACAACTTATGTTATGTGCTGCTGGTATACACATGTCGATCAGATCTGTTTCGTGGTTTAGACTATAGTTAAAATCTTCTTTTGTCAGATCATGGCTATAAATTTAATGTAAAACTGCTGAAGTGTGCAACTCCAACATGCTACATGCTATGCTATTCCTTGTCTGGGGTAAGGAAGGTTTAGATTCTAACACGTGATAGATACACCACATAAGTGTATGTTTATTGGTGTAATAAATTATGTTTCCTGTAACTGATTCACAGATGTGATAAATAATGCTTGAACATTCTTTTTGGACAGGCAGTTTAGAGGGACCATCCAGTTTTCATGGTGTTCCCAGAGCTTAGGGGCACTGCCAAGCTGATCTGTTGTGGCAAACTTACACATTTTATCTACTTAGTAATCAAAGTCTGACATTGTTATGATCAAAGAAACTTTTCTAATTATAGTGCACTAAATTTCTACATATAATACTTCAGTTTTTTGTCCATTTTATAGACAATTCAACAGCTTCCCTTATTATTTGTTAGGTCAACTTCAGTGGGTTTCCAGGGTTTCCATGATAATTTGCAATGTGATCAAAAATCATCCTGAGTTATTATTGAATAATAATAAATAGCATTTGTACAGCGCAGTTCTTCAATAAATGAACAATGCGCATTATTATTTCTTTATAGCTAGCGATAAGAACTAGGTATCTGTGGTTGTGTTAACTTTATATAAATTATCGTGACGTGTAATGGAAAACTGATAGTCATGACAAGACCTAAATTAAGATTTCCCAGAATGCATGGCTTTAATGTTCTTTGTAGGAGAGCCAATCTAACCAAACCCAAAGCAGGTAATTTATGCTCATCCATTAGTCAGCCAGACAATAATTTGTTAGCACTTATATATGACGTACATATTTAAGAGGCATTTTTACAGACGCCCCCGTCCCCACTTTTTTTTTTTGGCAAAACATGATGCTTTTTGTGATTTAGGCACTTTAATGGCTATGGGCTAATGTAATCCAGAAACAAAGCTTGAAATTCATGTCAATGAACATATATTCCAACTATATTTCATGGTGAGGTCAAAACTTAGAACAAGTTCACCTCCGATCATCCACAAAACATTTAACCTGCATGCCATATACTATCCCCCTCCTCTCTGAAGTTTCGGAATCGTGCCCTGGGTATAAAAGGTTATGCATGTTTATCACAAAGCACTTTATAAATTAATGAGGACAGAGAGTTTAGTGTTATCACAGTTACTTTATGTACATTGTCTGCCTAATTAATAACCGGTCATACATAACTTGTGGCAAACTCCACAACTATCTGACTACAACTGAGCCAGAGGTCTATATTATTCATTGCCATATTCCATTGTATATACTTGTAGGACACAATGGGACAAAACTGAATGAATATAACATAATCCTAAATTGTTCTGATTGTTTCAAAAATGTATGAATTGGACTATAAATCACAATCATATTGTGACAGAGGGAGTCCATCTTTCAGTTCCTAAGCTGCCGTCTGGGGTAACTGCATAAAATCTACCTGAGATGACAGCTCCCCCACTTATGCAGACACCCAGCTCCACAGGTTTTTCCTCAATCTGATTAATACCAGATATACCGGCTCAGTATTGTTATCACAGATGTAGATCAATAATATCGTATTCCAAAAGGCATCAGAGAGAGCTTCCTGTTGCCCCGGTGCTCTGAGAGCTACATGTAAGGGGCAACATGAAGCTGATCTGTTTGTGATGTCTTTGTATTACGTCCTGTATTTGTCCTGTCTTTTCTTTGTTTGTTGCCGGTGGTGTCGAGGATGGTTTCCTTCACCCATTGGGCTGGCATGCCGCCATGTGACTGAAATAAACTAAAGTACGATGTTAAGCCCCAATCAAACAAACAAACCAAAAGAAATCAGGTGGTTTGTTGAGGACCAATCATAGAGGTGTTCTTGAACAGACGAGCACATGGTTATGAGAAAACAATGTTTTTTGATGAATGATCCTGTAAAGTAAGCCTTCTGATTTGAGACTTTAACACAAATCACTCACCTCAAGTCAGAAGGCCTGGTAAAGAATAAAGTGTATGTTTTATTGGACCATCAAGACCTCTCTTGAACCACCACATTACCTGACATCATGGAGAACAGTTTACTATAGGTTTTACGTCAGCTCTAACTACGACTATAAATACTGAGGACCTTATTATAAACCCGCTATGAAGTAGTCTAGGTGTAGCGCCCAATTAGTCTGCCTCACTTTGGTTTCCTACGACTATCTCCAAAACCTTTGGGCATTTTTTTTACCAAACTTTAAATGTATTTCAATCCGATACATCATCATGTACAAGTTTGTTATGTGAGTAAGCAGTGCTCTCTTATGCGCAAGTAAAGATATGGTTTTGATCAGATTGGGTTGTTGCCCTACATTAAACCAATTATGCTCTAAGTAAGGATCATCTTTTAGTTCTCTGAGCTTAGTTTGATTGACTGCTTGTTACAGGTCTTACTCAACTTGACAAGGATATGTAACATTTATAAACCTGTAGTTTCATTGAAGAATTTAACATAATATTACAGATGTAGTATATTTCCTTTGGCAGACTTAACCTCCCAATAATAGAGTTAGGTGTACGGTTGGCTTTTCCCGCACTTTCTTGCGTTACTTGTCATGTACAGGGCTACAGGCAGTCAGCCAGCCAGCATGTTATCTTTGACGTCACATGATGTTTTACCTAGAATAAATGACAATAAAGCCAAGAGTGCACCTTAATGCAATAATGTTTCCTTAATGCATTTTATTATATTTCTTATATAAACCTAAAATGAAAATTTAACTGAATACACTGTGTATATGTTTTGGGACATGATTGTCTCTTCAAGATATACAATCGTATCTGCAGGCTGTAGGTACATAACATGTTACAGACAATTTTATGAAGTGTTTGTAGTTTGAGGCATGGGTGGATGGCCATGTCATTGAAGAGACTGAGTATAGACAAGGCTACATGAATGTTGTGGCCACTGGCTATTATAAACACTCCTACTTCTAGACCACACAGTACATGTACATGTATATTATGTACATGGTTAATCCTTTGTCAGACAGGCAGTACATTCCCTATTAGCCTTTATATCACATGTACAAATTGTGTCTATACATTCTGTGGATAAAATTCACAGCCTGCTTGACCATTGGTTCAGCAAGACAAGTACTCTAATCTATGATGGGCCAGAAACAGAGTGTCTATGTACATGGCTCGCCCATATAATTTATAGCGATTAAAATAAATTCATGTGAATTTGAAGACCAATGTACAGTATGTGTAACATTCTAACAAATTTACATTCCAAATTTTGTGTGATTAATTATTTAAGAGAAGAGATAAACAATAACAGTCTTACAAGAAAAACCTTGAACCCTTTGATGGAACTATTCAAAACTGAATCGATGGGGGTCTTACACACCCTTTCATGTTCCAGGGATTTGTTTGAAGCATTTTGCAAATTGTTAATCCTAAACTTTATGTCCCTTTTTTTATTGTGTTCAATTTGCCATTGTCTGCAGCCTATGTGATGCCACTCAGCATTCTAGGGGGGTATATTTTAGTTCACATGCCGCAAATTCGTGAAATAATTTTTGGGGCGAAAGCCAACAAGTTAACTACTCTATTTTTAAAAGGAAAACGAATAATAAGATGGATATCCATAAATTTAGCCAACCTTGGTATAATTGAATTCTTAAATGTCTAATATTCTTTTCTCCTGATTTTGGTTTTGGCTGTTAAAATAACTCATGTGTTTATCTTTCGCAAGTACGAATTCTAGTTAAAATCAAATAGCTAAGCCTATACTATTTTTGTAAATGTCTGACATAAATGCGCCATCTTGAAATTATGCTGTCATACATGTAGCAAAATTTGGACGATCAAACCAAACTTCTGCCAATAATATTCCAACTGAAGCCATTGGCATGATGGCTGAGCTTTTATCAGTTGTTCATAAGGTTTTACAGATTCAATCAAATTATAATATGTGTAGTGGACTAGCAGTGCAGTTTTAAACTCTTGTGGCTAATTTGAGTATGAACAACAATTGACATTATCCATATGGCACTACATGTATGGTTTAAGTATTTAATCACACATCACTTTTGAAAGGCCACATCAATTAAGCTTTCAAGTATTGTACAGTTCATGTAGGCTGAGGAACAGTACACTGGCTGGATTTCTTATACATATACTAGATGTGTGAGCTAAAACTAGACCAGCTGTATTTGTGAATTTATAGTTTAAAAGTTAAATATATATTTGGGTATTATGAGATGCATGTCTCTATTATAAGGCAAGCTTATATTAATAAAACTTGTATTACTTATCCCTATGGCTTAACAAACACAAGTTAAGTGTTATATGTAATGCATACATGTTTAATTTAATACATAAGCAAGACACTCTTGCTCTATCCACCTGTCAGAAGTAGTTTCTAGGATGATATGTTACATCCTCGCTAATTATAACATCGCGGTGTATGTTTTTACAAGCGTTAATTTGAGGAGTTAAAGCTGGTCTATTATATATAGTGAAACAAGCTTGGGGAAAAAAACCCACACGCTCTCTGTTAGCTTTGTATTTCTAAAAATACAAATTTGCATTCAGCTCTAATCTTGTATTGTCTTATGTTAATTTCCTTATGACGTTGCAGCTAAAAGACAAAATTAAGCCGATCTGTTTGTGATGTCTTTGTATTGCCTCTTGGGATTGTCCTGTCTTGTCTTTTGGCAGTGAACTCAAGGGTGGTGTCCTTCCCCCATGGGGCTGGCAGTCTGCCATATGTGTGAAATACCTTAAGTATAAAGCATACCTCTATTAACCACAATAAGCCCGGCAAATCAAAGGTTTTATGATAAGATGTTGTCTATTATTAATGAGATATAATATTGCACATGTTGCTTAACCAATTGTTTAAGATTGGATTTAAGAGTACATGTAGCAATGCTGTCTTTACTTTACAGGAATGGAGGAAAGTTAACTTTCCAACATTATGGAAACGCTTCACATCTTGGTTGTGCCAGTGTCAATTATTGTCAGAATACATGTACTGCCATCATGATAATGAAATACCCTTAAGCACAGCCTAAAACACCAGTCAGTCAAATTAATCAATTAAGATTGGATTTTTCTCGTATCAGTGTCCTTTCGGTTTATTCAAAATATAAATATCTTCCAAATCTTGGCCATTTAAAATATTTTTGAATTCCATCTCCAATAAATCTTCATTGATATTAAAGTAAATGGAATTGTTTTTCTTTGAAGGTTTTATACACTATTAGGCAGTGGGAAGTACAAGTATTCAGGAAAGTAGTTGGATTTCCTTATTTGTTTGGTAGCTGAATTAAGATTTTTTTTCAACTCTTGTGTTCAGTCGATGCCCCTTTGCATGGACTTTGGCATCAATCTGGCTGCTGAACAGTTGCTTCTTTGAGACCAATTAAACATGGTTGAATGGAGGCAGAGAGGTTGAATTGCTGAATCAACATGTTAAAATGGAACTATTGTAATGACATTATGTACAGAGAATGGTTTCCAGGGCTCTGTCACAGAGCTTCTGAGTCAGGCTGGCACCAGGCTTGACAGTCATGCATTAGTCACACAATTTTGTGTGTATTGAAAATCATCTCTTAGTCTTTTGTTTTGTGACTTTAATAATGGTTTTGATTCTTTTGGCACAGTCCACGTTCATGTACCTATATTTTTGTGCTCTTCCATGTATATTGCATCTGTATTTTTAACATCAATGTGTGAACAGTGTATTTGTACATTTGTACTTGCTGAGGACATATATCAACCCATGGTTTATGTGGATTCATCCAGGTGATCATTGACCTACACATGTTAAGTAAAAGCTGATGTTGCTTTGTCCTGAATGCATGCAGTACTCCGTTAACTGACCATTGAGCCTGTGCTGATCCCATGGCCCTCCGGCCAAGTTCTAATATTAACTACGGAGTTAATCACCCTGGAGTCGTGCTTCACTAAACTATTGGTGAAGTGTGTAATGTCATGACAGACATACATGTAGTATTGAAGGTAAAACTCTTCTGTGCAGCCAATACAAAGTACATGTACCTTAGCTTGTCCCTCATTACAAACTGTAGATCTTCTGCATACATGTATTAGTTTACTGGAAAAGTACCATCATTGTTGTTATTGCCAATCAATGACCATTACAAACGAAAAGACTTCCCTACTTTTTTCTTGTATTGCATCCAAACCGTTTTATGTTAGTTTAGTCTTTTGTTTTAAAGGATTGCACTGATACATGTATTTTTAGTTCTGGTCTATTATTGTGGATTATACACTGACTCACATTATCATATATATAGCAAACATATGGTTTCTTACTTTCTATTGCTGCAATTACAGAGAAACATCGTTTAAATGCAAAGAAGTCTAAGAACTTAGAAACCTAAATTTTTTAATAAAAAGGAAAATTAATCAATCAATTTTGTTTTCTTTGTTTGAATGGGTTTTAAGGACTGTCATATTCACTTATTTCACTTATATCAATTATATGACAAAGCATTGTCCACTTCTCACTCTGCTTATAAAGTTATTGATATTTTCGTCAAGAAGCCGAGTGATCAGTCACTCAGTCAGTATGGAAAATCAACCTTGCGATTTCTGGAGTCAATGGTTAACTTTATATGAGTCCCTCAAAGACATGTACATGATGTTACATTGTACCGGAAGTCGACAAGGGGATTCAAACTAGTGAGAGGTACATTGAAGGAGGGTCAAAACCATGGCCCCATGCCCACTGTCAATCAATAAATATAAACTATGGTTACCTACTGGTTGGTTTTGCAGGTGTTTTATGTAGAAACCATAATCAATAATACAGTCTTTATCTAACGAATGATAATTCAGGTATGATTTTTCAATTCTATAATCTAATATCCTTTCTGTAAAAAAAGTTTTCTAAAAAGAGCATGGTTGTCTGCTAAGATTTGACTGAGAGTTAAAGAAATGCAACTAAAAATGCATCAATTCTGTTAAAAACAGTTATGTAGGTCATTATTGACACATGTTACGTAAAACTTAAATGCTGATAATAAAAAAAATATAAATTATGTCATTTGAAACAACAGCCCACTCATTGCGCTCTCAGTCTGATCTGTTTTGATACCTTTGTATTGTCTTTTGTTTTTGGGAGTGGGACAAGGCCGACAAGCTGGGCTTCCTTCACCCATTGTGATAGCACACCATCATATCAATGAAAGTACATGTGATGTATGACTTTAAAGCTTAATCGAAAAAACAAACGCAGTTTTGAGGAGGTGGACCTGTTAGAGTGAGGCACAGCAGAAAAAACTCTTTTGCACAGCATGAATTTACATAAAACTTATTCTAAGACAATTTTCTGTATGCATATTATTTTGCATGTACATGTAGTACTGGTATAATGATGTTCTTGTTGTGACTATTAATAACATAGTAGAATTTTCTTTATTTTATTTTCTGACCACCTAGCCCTGCAGCTCTTTGCAGAAATAATTGTTTGTTAATAAGCTAAAGCAACAATTAAAAGGTGAGTTAATTATGAAGTCCCACTAGCATCTTTTAAGAGTCCTTCACACTACATGGACTAAAGTCTATGTACATGTAGCATTGAAATGGAAGAGAAAAAGCTTAGTGCATTCAAGCACTTCCATTGTTATACTAGGCGACACTACCTGTCGTATGCTTATAGCCTCCTTAAATTACTGATTTAACAGCTTTATTGAATTTGTGTTAATATTGTATCTACATGTACATATGTACATGCACCTGTATTTGTCCGGTCATCTAATCCATCCTACATGTAGTATCATGGATTACTGTGGTCTTGCATGTTCATGTACATATTAGTGTATGCAGACTGTGCCGGGTGTGCCCCTTCACCTGTAGTGTTGAGTACTGGTACTACACTGAAAAAATGTCACTACACCTCTTGTATTAAGAAAGAAAATCACTTCTTGATTTTACCAATTTAATGTACTTGAGTGATATTCATAGTTATACACATGCTCTCATCCTTGATAACCTCTATTCCAGCGTATTATATGTACATGCAATTAGTAGTTAAGTTCTATATCTCCTAAAACATTTAAACAATCTGCGTCTAGGGAAATAAATCAGTAATAGACTTGACAAATTGACAGTTTCTATTTTATGTTTTTCCATGATGGCATTCAGCATGTACTTTTCGCCTGATATAAATATAAATAATATGATATTAAAAGATTAATAATGACTCACTGTCTTACTAAAAAGCTCATCTGATTAGAAACTGATCAAGTCTAGCCTTAGCTCGTTAACCTGTTTATTATGTTAGTGCATGTACACTTCGAGATAGTTGAGGTTTGTGTTAACCCTCTAGGGCCCGCCCCCAGTTCTAGACTTGACAAAATTACAAAAATGAAAACTTAGTCAAATAACAACCAA
>JAQQZZ010093882.1:0-17326 GCA_030265115.1 Mopalia vespertina | reverse complement strand
TGATCGGCAACCAGCCAAACTAGGATTGTCTTGGCGTGATGTTAATCAGCAACCAGCCAAACGAGGATTGTCTTGGAGTGACTTTAGTCAACAAACTAGGATTGTCTTGGCGTCATGTTGATCGGCAACCAGCCAAACTAGGATTGTCTTGGAATGACGTTAATCAATAATCTAGGGTTGTCTTGGCGTGATGTTAATCGGCAACCAGCCAAATTAGGATTGTCTTGGAATGACTTTAATCAAAAATCTAGGGTTGTCTTAGTGTGATGTTGATCGGCAACCAGCCAAACTAGGATTGTGTTGGTGTGACGTTCATCGACAATCAAACACACTAGGATTGTGTTGGAGTGACGTTCATCGATAACCAAGCAAACTAGGATTGTGTAGGAGTGACGTTCATCGACAATCAAAGAAACTAGGATTGTCTTAGTGTTACGTTTATCGACAATTAAAGAAACTATGGTTGCCTCAGTGTGACGTTAATCGACTGTCAAACAAACTAGGGTTGTCTTAGTGTAATGTTGATCGGCAACCAGCCAAACTAGGATTGTCTTGGCGTGATGTTAATCAGCAACCAGCCAAACGAGGATTGTCTTGGAATGATGTTAATCAGCAACCAGCCAAACGAGGATTGTCTTGGAATGACTTTTATCAACAATCCAGGGTTGTCTTAGTGTGATGTTGATCAGCAACCAGCCAAACTAGGATTGTCTTGGTGTGACGTTCATCGACAATCAAACAAACTAGGATTGTGTTGGTGTGACGTTCATCGACAATAAAACAAACTAGGATTGTGTTGGAGTGACGTCCATTGACAACCAAACAAACTAGGATTGTCTTAGTGTTACGTCAATCGACAATTAAAGAAATTGGGGTTGTCTTGGTGTGGGGTAAATCAACAATCAAACAATCTAGGATTTTCTTGCCGTGACGTTAAATTTTAGGCGCCGAATCAGAGACGCTATTTTTGATTTCAGTAAAAATGTTGAACTGTTCTGAGTTGTTTAGTTAGTCTTATATCGATAAGAACATAAGGAGACAAGTAGTATTCCTGTTTTACACAAGGTTAGTTTCAAAACAAATTCCATTTGTTATCACCAGTGCTATCCCCAGAGCATTGCTGACTTATTAGTTTGAGCAATAAACAGTTTCCGGTAATTCCAGGCTGACTTAACGATTTATCCCCATCGTACCTCATCCGAAGCAAGCCTAAAGTATTTATACTATTTTGATAACAATCGTACAACAGCTGCATGTTGCCATTCCGTTTGAGTGAGCACAACTGGAAATGAATGCCTTAGGTATCGCTGTCAATACCTCGATTTGTTTATAGGACTAAGGTTATTATAAGTTTACACTATACTTAATAAAATACTTTCTGTAGCAGTTCTGGGGAATTTATTATTGATAATCAAACACAAAATCCTTTACACCAGTAAATTATCTCCGGTATTGCTCAACGACTAACAAAATAATATTTATATTAAATAAATTAAAACACGAACTTGTGAGCTACTCGTTAAAGAGAATGTTGACGTGTTTACCAACGTTTCTAAGATTCGAATGAATTGCATTTGTGTGTTTGATTGATAGGTGTTCAGCGTCGTAATCAATGATTTTTCACCTCAATAGGATTTCAGTCGATGCGAGGGGACCATGTTGTGTTCTTTGTACTCATTGCACATGCTCTAGTTGTAAGAGTGCCGTTTTATAGGGGGTGTAATAACAGTGTGTTATTGACCATACCCAATTTAAATAAGTGAATCTGGTTGTTACATTCAACTGGTTTGAAAGTTGACAATTAACCGACTAATTTCAAAGGCTTTTACAGGGGGTGGGGTGCCATTTCAACCCACGAAGACGACATGTAACTGTTCTAAACTGGCTCAACCTAGTGAGATTCTCGTTACTGTAATTGCATCAATACGCTCGCCAGTAAAAGATGTACGAATATGCACACAATTGTGCAGTTTGCTCACCGGAAGTCTATTCGCCGCCATATAAGCAGACTATCCGCATTCTAAATTCCATATGGGTTTAGAATACACAACTTTGATTTAGGAGTGCATTGTGTTCTAAAGCCAAAGCAGATGAAAACTCTAAATGGAAACACCAGCTATGTTTGACGTATGACATCCGAGGCTATGGGCGCCCTACATCCGAGTACTGACGAGTGTGACACAACGTTATTTGTCTTTATTAGCTATTCATACGGTCAAAATGATTGGAGACGGACGACAAGTGAACGGCGACATTACAGGGGTCGTCCTCGAACTTTATACCGTGCATGATGAGTCTTTGACAACCTTGTGTTATACTGACCTATATTATAATCAGTGCTTCAGTCAGAAAAACGAAGAAAAAATATTTTGTGACTGAATTCAGAAGTACGCTATTGTGAGTGATATTTCTAAACAAAATAATCACACTGCCACAGGGATGACGATCAATAAAAAAAAATCATTTCATGTTCTAGATAAACTGTCAGAGAAAAGTTTCTAAATCGATCTTTTTCTCGAGTTGTTATGGGTAACCTTTCATGAGAGAAGGTAATGAATATGTACATAATATGGAAATTATATAATAAATATGAAGCAAACAAGAAATCCGAGACGGGTTTAGAAGCTGCCACGCTGCAAACTGGAATTTCACAGAAATATAAATTAACCGAGGGAAGTTTCGCATATACCAGAAGATTCTTTAGATTCTTTAGATTTCTCTCTTGTATGCTATTATGAATCTTTTTAAAGGAGATTAACAAACCGGGTGCTAGATCGGTGATATTAGAATACAAAAGGAATTACGTCTTCCTTAAACCCTTATACATTCACAGAGTATTCAAAGTAATAGTAAGGTTTCTCTGTAATTTAGAACTGACTGTTCAACAACGCAATTGGTGAAAACATTTGTCAGTTAGAAAATGTATTATTCCTTCGAGTTCCTTTAGACCTATCCTTGGCAGGGATTGCGAAAGTCATAAGTTCACAGGCCCTGCCTGGGGTGATACTTTAGAAAGGATAGTTGTGGCTTCTTAATTACAGAATAACGAAATATCCAACACTTAATTAAAGAAGACTGTTTTAGAAATGACGAGAGGGCATTCAAGAGATAATTAATTACTTCAACAAAATAAATACAATTATTGTATATTCCTCAAGGCAACTCCAATCCAATGAAAGCAGAAGAATTAATTACAATTCTTTCCCTTGATTAGAACTACACACGTAAATACGGACATCAGGGATTTGAAACCTCTCCATTTAAGTATATTGAGACTGTCACAAAAACAACAATAAGCTCAGTTTCTAATTATTCCGAAATATGTGTCAATAAACTTGACTATTACATGAAAATATTGCCTCATCCGGTTTCGCTTTACCCATTGGTTGTTATGTTTACGTGGTTACGCAAAATGGATTGGCTGTCAAATTTAGCTAATTTGTTACGGAAACATCAACTATTGTCCTCAATGATAACTGAAATTATTTCTATGACCAGTCACATATCATATATTATATTGGCCTAGAACACATTTTGGAGCAGTCAAGTTTGTAAAACTCTTTGGCGAACTCCCCAGACCAAAATGGCATAGTGTTCTTTATAAATTCCGCCGAATAGTAAAAAAGACCACATTGTCTGAATACGTAGAATTATTTATTTCCCCGCTTGTATTTTTATACTTGTTGTTGAAAAACTGGTCACAGCTGGGACATTATATTAAGTATATATATTTTTTTATTTAGATTGAAATTCACGTTAACGATATTGGATGCCCTTCAGGCATATAGCACATAGTGTTTCCTGACACAAAGTACTCTTTTCTGAACTGTTTGTGCCAATTGTCAATACTGG
Source organism: Mopalia vespertina (assembly GCA_030265115.1). Classification (NCBI taxonomy): domain Eukaryota; kingdom Metazoa; phylum Mollusca; class Polyplacophora; order Chitonida; family Mopaliidae; genus Mopalia; species Mopalia vespertina. Next base: position 13,474 of record JAQQZZ010093882.1, on the reverse strand, counting down.
TGGAAGTCACAAATTGCGTTGATTAAAAAATTAGCAACTGAGTATAAAGTATACACAAAGTAATTTAGTCAGGTAACGCGAAATTTCCCCACCTACATATCTAGGGAAACTAAGTAGGCATACGGAGTACGTACTTGGGGAATATCATTCATTATTTAGGAAAGTATGACATCTTTATGAAATGTTACTTTACTTTTATGAATTTTCGAGGGTATAACAACACCATTAAAATATCATGATTCGTGTGAACATTCTACAACTACAGTTTAGTCAGATATGCAGTTGATGCAACACAACAATACATTCAAGCGAATGATATGAACATGCAGCGGGACAGATGTAATCCTCACCGTCCGTTAATGTAACAATCATAAATGTTTCAGTGGACAGAAAGGAATTTTTGTTGTATAGTATTTCTCGGCAAGAGCTTCCATTACAAGTGAATTCATATTTAATCATCGCACTTAAGTTTACTGTTCATCAAAGATTCGCAACTACTGCATATGGAAATCACAATGAAGCTCACAGCTCATCCAGCTGCCAAGGTCATTGAACGATTTTATGGGCTAAATGAATTAATTTAGCCATCGAAACTAGGTTAATGGCTGCAGTATATGTAGAGTGATTGTACAAAAACGAATCTAAACACTCCATACCTGGAGCATATTTAAACCCTTGAGGACATCCAAATGTTGCACATAACGACAAATGCTACAACACTGATTTTGACAAATACAGTATTTTTTATAAGTTTTCGTAAAAATTATAAATACAAATCCCATTCTAGCTCCTGATCAAATACACTTATTTTAGATTATTTATCCGCATAATGCATACCATTTTAATATACAAAACGCATTACCATTGCATTTGTCACATAGATGGCGCTTCTTTCCACGTAATTTATAAACATTATCTATCCAATCGCATATTACCGCATTTGTCACATACACTTATTTCAAAGCTTTTTTCGTGTTATGAACACTCTTAATATAACCGTAAACAAGATTTTTGTGTGGGAAGAAGAACTGATTTTGTGCGGGTTGAATGTTCAGTCAATCAAGAATTCAATACAACCACAAAACATGACGGGACTTCTGTAAGCATTTGCGCGAGAGCGGCTTGTGAAATGCAACATCAAGAGGTTAGCCAGCATGCTTCTACGGACACTGACGTTTTTCACAGCTGTAGCAGATGCATGCTATTGCCTCTCTGTAACCATGGAAACATCTCCACCCGGGCCAAGTGACAACAAATCGAAGTGCAGTTAATGCCAAGGCACAGAGGAGCTTTATATGTATCCAGGCTCGGGAGAACTACATCGGCTTGTCCATTCACTACACGACAGAGTTCACTGTACAGTAACTCATTGGATTGATCTATAGGAACGGGGATGGGAAACGGGATCTGTAAGTGACCAGTGCGGACAAAACGGTCAGAGAAAGAGTAGGCTTTAGTCACGATTGATCAGACCTTTTATGAATGGCTACTCAATCGTTGATCTTATGTCGACGGCCCAAGAACCGAACCGAAGAGCTTTCCTGGGCTGCCAAATGGAGGGGAAATTAATATCTGAACAGAAAATAGTCCACGATCTACCGGCTAAAAGTCACGATTTACAAAACGTACAGATTTGTTCCAATGGTACAGATCAACTAGCTTATTGTATTCAACATTTTTTATAGGCTAAAATACAGGAAATTCAAATTACAATTTTTGATTAATTATCCCATACATATTCAGATAAAAATTATTTAATTTTAGAGTGTAAATTTTCTAAGCAGAATATTATTTACTTAATATTTTGTAAATAACTAGAACAGTTCTACAGGTAATAATTTTAGATCGAGAGTTTGTCAAATCATATGGCAGAGTCAAAGTAGATATTAAGACAAAGACAAAGAAACATTCAAAGCACTTTGGTTTTTATTGAACATAATTAGATAACATTTTTTAACTTTACATTTAACCCTCATTTTCTTGCCAAAGATACGTGCCTGATTAACAATTCATCAGCATGCTTTTCTCTATTGAATATATATTTACTGATGCACATCTAAGCTATTAACGTGTTTTATTGATGAACAAAGTATTTTGAGTACACATCTCTTCGTCAAAATAACAGAAAACATAAACTCTTAACCTATATATTGGTTTGAATTATTGTAGTATTAGTTTTTGCCTTTACTTGTGCACTACCCAGGAGCTTTCGTTGTTTGGGGCTAATTTTATTTTAATTAATAATGTATTTGTGGGCTATTTAATATAAATAAGATCGTACAATGAAGAAATGTACATTTATTTATACTAGCCGAACACAGGAACACAACTAAGCGATTTTATAGAAGGCGAAAAGAACAATTCAAAGCTTTGAAATTAACGAAACGACCTTTGATTTACGTTCTATTTTTCTTCCTTTTTCCACTGGTGAGGTGGAATTAATCACCCGAGTTTTCGTGTTGTGGAGCCTCGCCTACGCTGAGCTATCCATAGTAGAGAGATGCCAAGATGTGTGTAGAGATTTTTTCTCATCTATGATAGGAGTATTGATCGAGGACAGGCGAAAACAGGTCACCGCCTATCGATTTCTTCTGCGAAACAGTAAGTGAAATTTGGCCCAGTGGTCAGGGAGAAAAACGTAGCTAATGGACAAATAAACCATTTTGCGTCCGTTTAACCAACACTGGCGTCATAATGGATAAACATACCAGTTCTCTAGATGATGCTGGTGCAAAAATGGAAGCGGTAATAAAATCACAGACATAAAAAACGACGTTATGAGATCTAATTTATATTCTACCAAAACTAGAAAAGTGGCGGAAATCTGAATGATAAACACACAAATAAAATAGATCCGGTACACTTAGAGGGATTGGAGAAAAGATAGATGTTTGACCACAGTTAAAAAAGAAGTGGTTGTATACTCTTTTATAAAATAGTTCTTATAGAAACAAGAAGCGTATGTATTTGTGTACCAAATTCTAAATCACGTCGATACAAGTATGAAGTATTTGGGTGCACATATATCTTAAGACGATTATATCTTTGCCATACATGCGTGATTGCGGGTCAAAAGTACAGGTATATGAGAGCATAAAATATACAGCAAAGTGTGATAAGCTATAAGGTGAAAATATGTCTGATAATGAATAAGTAATGCTCAACATGACAAAAATATTATCTTCAAAAGAAGAACGATGTCGACTTCAAATTGAATTGGCTTCGCTGTCCAACACAAGTTAACTGTGGACGTAACAGTTGTCTCCAGTTATCAAAATATTTAATCACGTTGATCCTTATGATATCGATAAATAATTTGTTCATAAATATAACACTTGTATTTACAGGTAATTTTTGTTAGTATCCTGTATCAGGCTATACCTTTTCCTTAACTTGTAAAGGGCAATCTAAGTATTCTTCAACAGCAGTTTGTGTTTTTTCTATTTTGTTATAACACTTCTGATGGCTTGAAGCGTAGGTGTGTGTTCTGGTGCTGCCGGTGAGCATTTGGTGTTCAGCACTTCACATCGAACGGCACTATGGAATGTTTTTGGAATATGGTAATGTTCTTACGAAATCTCCTTCTTTGAAAAATTTGACAAAATCACACTTGCAAATTTATCTACACAGTAATTGCAGAGAAATCTGTTTTGGTAAATTTTTCTATGGTTTATGTGTTTCGGAGAAATATAACAGTTTGTTTCTGTGAGAATTCTATTAATTTAGCTGCGTATCACTATAGATATGTCAGTATACAGTACTTAACATACAACACACATATAACATGCTTTGGTTCCCAGTTAATATTCGTGTGTATTTTAAACCATTTGAAATTCAAATAATCATATTATTAATTATTAAAAAAAACGATTGACACAGGCACAATATATTATATCACCAACGATTCATAATGTTTGTGGGCTATCTGATGCAGAAGAGGGTATAGTCTTGCCAAGTAAGTGTTTATATTTTCTTATAACATGTTTTTGTGGGTTAAATTGACATATTTTAGTCTGATATTCCTAGAGACAAATAAAAGCAAACATAGTGTTTGGATAGTCAACATGGCAAGCAAATAGAATAAGCTCGAAAAAAGCTATCGGACACCCAGTCATGTTTCATTCATTTTTCATAGACCGCCATTATTCTGTTAACCACAGTAGTCAATAATAGTTATGAACTTCATCAATAACAGGTCTGTTGGGAATTTGATTAACAGTGTGAGTGTTATCTCATCCTTGATCTATAAACTCGATAAGCTCTATTCTCTAATCTCCAACTCACACACTAATACAGGTTTAGTTTTTTTTTAAAACAGGCAAATGATTAACTGAAGGTTTAATGGCTATTGGCTATTGTTGTGCTTGGCAACGGTTTCAATAAGTATAGTGAGATAAGTTAGTTATTGTTTACAAATAAAATAGAATTACGCTGCCCCTGCTGGCCAGAGACCCGAGTTCGAATCCCGGTGGAGACAACACAAAGTTTTCTTACCCTACAATAACAATATAATTATGACACTAACTTTCCTGATATTGGACAGTCAAAGTAAAATAATTCAAGATGTTTTAGAGGGACTATAACGTGTATATACACTCAATGGAACTTGCGGATTGGCAGTTTAATAACAATTCAAGACGTTTTAGAGGGACTATAACGTATATATACACTCAATGAAACTTGCGGATTGGTAGTTTAACTTATTTCCTGTTGTGCTGCAGAGTTGAGAGAAAGAAAAATAACGACTATGTGTTCAAATTTGTATAGTGAACATTTTTTATGGAATTGACGAACAATTTAAAGGATTGTCGAATTACTCGGTTTTAATGGCTGTCTGAGAAGGCTTAAAAATAATCCGATAAAACATAATTCTGTGAGAATTTTACATAACTCTAGTTGATAGATATTTCCGCCTTGGTATATCTGTTCCGAAGACATTACTGGTTTTATCTTGAGTTTTCCATTAAAATGTGCATAAATGAAAATTTATGCCACGTGGTAAAACAATCTGCGCTCGTCGAATACATGAGCTTTGTGACAACCCGAGGCACTTTGTCGCCAGGTTTCTACTCTGATGTATTCAGCAAACACGTTTAGGCGATTGGGTATATTGTCATCAATTCCAGATGGTCACCTTTTTGCACCAGTCCCATATGAGAATGTATACAGAAGTTACAAACAAGATGGAGGGATTTGTGTAGAATGCTAATGCTTGTAGCTGAGAATCCGTCCAGAACACCTTGGGGCTAGTGCTAGTAAAGGCGAACTGGAATCCAGTGCCATCTAATCGATATTTGCACATGACGTCAACCCATTCATCCAACAGCATACAGTATACTCTAGCTGGAAGGACGAGGCACTCCTGAGACCGAATTGAGTACATGGATAAAGGCTTCACGTCCAACCACAATCTGATATGTAAGAGGTGCCATAATTGTTTTTACAAAGAAGGAAAGAGGTGTTTGTAAATTACGAAGCCACCGAAATTCACCGTAGTTTATTTTATTTTAAACAGAATAGACGTTATTGTGTAGAATAATCTTAACGTTGTCGTAAACAAATGGAGAAATAAATTAAACTCAGAACATGATAATGGACATTTTGAAGATTTGTCGCTGTTCTCAGCGTAATAGATACTGAAATGAATATAAAACCCGGGTTAAAGAATATGCTTGTTATACCATTTCTTTGATTTGAGCTAAATTGAAGTGCTTCAGAAAATTTTCGCATGCTTAGTGGAGAAAAACAATGTTAAAGTTGGTCATTTTGCAATTTGTGCCACAGGAAGGAAACAGTGTTTTTGTTTAAGTTATTATAGCATTACAATAACAGATATTTGCGTGTTAATCGTTAGCAGCTGTTGTACGTAAACTAGGTCTCTGTGTATACCTAAATACGACCAACATCTCAATTGAGTAAATTCCACCCGAGAACTAGGTCAGTTGATCCGCACTTGTTGGTAGTGCTTATTTATCGATCCGTTTATGTACTTTACGTTAAAATTAATCGTGTTATTTTTGTTTGCATTAAAACATCTGCTTATATCAATTACCGATTTCTGCTTTAGGTAGGCAGAATAGTATTTACATGGGTAAACCGAATAGTTCTGCAAAGCAGACTGATGTCAGCTCACTTTACAGGTCAGTTTCAAGGGATTAGGGAGAGAAATCCGGGCATAAGCTTGTGTGTACTTATATCTTATATAGAGGCGTGACCAATATGTCATATTAAAGCGCGTGTCTCGACTGTCAATACAACAGAATGGGTTATTGTGCAGAGGGACAATCATTTCTGAATAGAAAGCAGATGTTGCTTTATAATCCTGTCAATCAATCTGAGAACAATGGTAGGCGCTGATATCCCGTGCCTTGATATCCAGCAGAAAGTGGACCAATAGAACGGCCACACCACTTATTAAGCATAATTTATTAAATATCGTACACTGTATACATATTTCTCCAATATAGACAGGCACATTTTTATCACTCTACATCTATGCAACGCATATAAATAAAAACCGGTTGACACCTTTGCTGAGCTGTTATTATTTAAAAAAAAATTCTACCTAATTTTTTGTTTGTAGATTTTCTAACATTTGGTTTCGTTTATTATATTATCGTCTACAATGATATTTTTTAAAAATCAATTAGGTATGTAAGTGGTGTTTTGGTAGTTGACAGTTTAATTGTACAAAATACATGATGTACATATCAATATTTTTGTAAGTGTAGTAGGGTTAAATTATTTTTAAAAAAATAATATAGATATACATAAGTATTGATCCAAAAAAGTATAGCAATAAATCGTGGCCCATTTAAATTGTATTGTATTAAACCAGAATCAAGATTGCATGGCGCCAATTTATGTGGTTTTTAAAAATATTCTTTATTAACTTACAGCAAAATCGACACTTTGAGTCAAAAACAGCATTTTCATATGAAGTAAGCTGAACGATAGACGCAAGCTGACACCATGAGTTTTCTCAGTCAAGGAGAATATGACTTGTGCAAACTGCTAATTATTGACTGTTTTAATTCTGATAAGTTTGAAACTTTTTTCAAATCTTTTGTAATTTAAAACCTCGCTGTATATGTGCTACATCAGTGTATTAGCCGAGACGTTGTCCATAACAAACAGGTAAATACTGAGGTTATTACCCTCTACATCATCTTATGAATCCATCTACTTTAGATTGTTTGTCGGATTGATTGGGGTTTAACGCCGTACTTAGGTTATGTCAATTTAACGGCGTGCAAGCCCACTGGGTGAAGAAACCACCATAACTGGATGCCAATGGCAACAACCAAAGGCAACACAGGAAAACCACAAGACAAAATAAAAAGGCACCATAAACAGATAGACTTAATGTTGCCCCTTTGCTCTCAGGCACCAGGGCACAATTAACTGTCCAACTTTATCAGAATACTTAACATTGTACGGTTGTGCTGGTGTCAATTCAGTATTGCTGGAATACCCGCCATCATATAAGTCGAATACCCTTGAGCACGGCTTAAAACACCGATCAGTCACTCACCGTTTCTCCATATTATAGATGTATCACTTTATTGGTTTGATATGACCAAACACTTTGTGTGTAAACCGCACAACGTGTGTGCACAAAGGGATTTGAATCAATCACCTCAAATGCATTCAACATGAACCGCCAATACATTCATTCCTACCTTTTAATGAAACTGATGTCAGAAAAACTATGCCTTGTTTGAACCCGAATGCACTCTATTTGACTGCATTAAACATGAGTCGAAGAAATCATATGTTTAATGTGCTCAGATCGTAACTTGAAATTCGGGACAACAACTGTCACAGGCCATATGGTTTATACCAACACGCGGTCATATATCATAAATGTTTGACAGAAGTCCCAAGCCTTATTCACTGTTGTTATGCTAATCATATATCGATTTTATGTTAATTGAGATGAAGTTTTAATAAGGCGTAGTGATCTCCGTTATGTCACGGACAGGACTGTTGGGCGGAAGCAAGTCAATATTATACAAAGGATGGAAACCCTCTACCGGTCATCGCCATTATGTCACGGACAGGTCTGTTGGGCGGAAGCAAGTCAATAATATACAAAAGATGGAAACCCTCTATACCGGTCATCGCCATTATGTCACGGACAGGACTGTTGGGCGGAAGCAAGTCAAAAATATACAAAGGATGGAAACCCTCTATACCGGTCATCACCATTATGTCAAGGACAGGACTGTAAGGCGGCGACAGTCAATAATATACAAAGGATGAGTAGAGTCTATTGGTCATTTGTAGTCATAGTAAACAGGTAACCAATAATATACAAAGGATGGATACCCTTCACCGGTCATCGCCATTATGTCACGAACAGGTCTGTTGGGCGGAAGCAAGTCAATAATATACAAAGGATGGAAACCCTCTACCGGTCATCGCCATTATGTCACGGACAGGTCTGTTGGGCGGAGGCAAGTCAATAATATACAAAGGATGGAAACCCTCTATACCGATTATCGCCATTATGTCATGGGCAGGACTGTTGGGCGGAGGCAAGTCAATATTATACAAAGAATGAGTAGAGTCTACTATTCATTTGTAGTCATAGTAAACAGGTAACCTCAAGAACAATGTCACATGCATCAGTTGTGTGAATATGTACCTGGAGGAGCGTTATAACATTACACTACACGATATTTAACCAAACTCACATGTAGTCAGTAAGGAATCTGATCAAGATATGTTCTCTTCGTCCTCCAATCATATCGCAAAGGGGCGATTAACTGACCCAATCAATGTGCAGATATATATAGACATTGCTTACATTATTAATCAAAGAACACAAAGAATATAATAATCCATCAGAACATAAATAATTATTAAGATAAAATGTAATTTGTTCTGTTTATAAAATCTCTTAGCTCTTGTCAGTTAAAAAAAACATATATAATATATATATATTCGATTCGATAGTGTGGAATAGACGTATACCTTCGCTTTTCATTAACAAAACATCTAAGCACATAATAAGAGGGTTATGTATTTTTGGGCGAAATATACATTTTTCTCTAAATTATCATAGGAAAAGCACAACATTGTCATATCAACGATATAACTATTACATCTTAACAGCTGTTAGTCTTGGTGTGTACGTGATTACTTATATGTTTTTGTTTGAATAACGCGATAACTGATTGCCTGTGTGTATATTATATCAGAGGGTATAAGAAGGTACGGTTCAGATCGACCAGGATAAATCAATACAGTAACCTAGTTTCATACTCTAGGTTATTGATTACTCCAGTAGCCATGATCAACCAAGTAATGGCCAAGTAAGAACCTAATTACGTCACTGAGCCAGTCTGAAGTCAACAATATAGTCTCCTGCCAAAACAACTAATTCTCCAGGTATTAAAAGAGATTGTGCTCATAACCTGTCCGTCATGGCGCTTGACAATTGTTTCTGGAGTCGGTGAAATATTACATGATGAAGAAAAGCAAATTCTATTATAAAATCAAGCACCATGATAACAAATATGATTTAACTGTAACAGCGTTGCCATGGCAATGGATCGAATACTGTTTACATGGATAAGGCCCAGAGCATGTGGGTCGCAGAGCAGCAAAAATCGTTACATTGGTTTTTTTTCCCCTGATAACTAAGCTTAAATGTTAATTACCGAGGACCACAGCTCAATATGGAATACTACTGGGCAATAACAATGACCATAACACCCAGAAGTGTACTTATATACAACTGGGACACAACAACAACGATCAGAAGCTTACCAAAGATAGATGCTAGGATTACGTAGGTGCCACTCAGCCGGGCTGCCATAAATGGTATCCGCCACCTCCACCAACTCATTCTCTTCTTCCAGCCAATTAGCAGTAATTTAAGGTAATATTTATCCCAGGTATGCCGGTATAAACAGTTCCTTTCGATTAGTTGTACATAGCCCAACTCATTTCCTGATGAGTGGAGGAGTTAAATACATCAACGGAAATTTTACACCTCATATCATGAAATATAATACTAGTCTTATTATGGCTTAAACGAGGCGAGTTAAACGAGCCCACAATTAGCGAATCATTAACAAACAGCGAATGTTTGAAAGGCTGTGTTTGATACAGGGGGATATATTTCAAGCACAGAAGCCTCTATGAGCTGAACAAATAAAGCAGATTTGCAGCCTGTTATTACGTACACGGGTAAGCGGCAGGTTGAGGGTAATAAGTACAATGAAGCCAGAAGAGCAGCATTAAAACACAATCTCTGTTCGTCAATATCATAAGAACTGGCCAGGGTTGACCATTCCTCGTTTAGACTCAATGACACGTATCCATCCAATGCTAGGCGGAGTAACCTCCCAAATGTAAAACCAGCCTTTTTGGCAAGCTATGGAAACAGAACACTATAATTTAGCGATTACACAACGATAAGGTATAGAATACTAGATGTAGTACATCTCCAGGCGGATCTCTCCTGCTCTACATCGCGACAATATAATACGCGAATTCCTCCTTCCTCAGGTAGAAGAAGCCACTGACTTGAGGTGACAGTCTGCTACGCCAAGATATTCATCCATAGAGGAGACGAATTCTACTTGAGCTCCGTATGCGGTCACCAAAGCCTACAGATCGAAGTCTGAATGGCGGAGTATTTTTTGGTTCCAAGAGGCTCCGTATTCCATGTAAACAGTGAAATCTATCACGTGTGAACAGGAGCAGTCCGACTTGGTCAAACATTTAACAAGAAACCATTTTCATTAATGGCTGGAGAGAGATGATCAACGTCCAACAAACGGAATTCTCACAAAGCGAACATTGCCCTTCTGCAGCGTTATTGTCCGCGATTGTGAAGCATATCCTAGACCTTGCTCCATCACCATCCACACAACCGCTAGATTCTGTTATGCGCTTTTGCTACTTTACGCATAGCAGTCGCTCGCTGTAAATCGTTTCTCCGATATTCACTTTAGCGGGCCCGGTTCTGTCATGGTGTTTATGCATTCGCGTGCCGCGGCGGTTTCTAGTCCACCCTTAAAGCGGGAGAATTTACCATATATGGATTTTACACTAGTGGAGGAGATGGGGTATCTGGAAACAGCCTGCCTCGATGTGAGTTCTCCTGGATCGATATCAAACAGGTGCTAGTCTTGTTTAATCACACAGCGCCATTCGTACGTGTTAGTGTTATGACTATCCAGTAGAGGGTGGACTAGGGAAGTGATCATTGCAGCAATGACCCGGGTCTATGTTTGTATACAACGTTTAACAACTGATACCCTTATTAAACTCATACAAAAGAAGGACCAAATCTTTGACGTTCGCATATATAATCCTAAAGCTATATAAATAAAAATTGTTTACATTGGTATGCTACTGAAATTTACAATTAATTAATCAAGAATAATATTCTGCTCGTTTAAAAAACATACAAATGATAAAATATTTGCTAACATCCCTGACCGTAAGACAGAAATACTTCAAAAGATCGTTCGATCATTTCTTTACAAGGGTTACTAATTCTAAAAAAATTGTTGTTCTTTAGAATAGTCGAGTGGATTTCGTGTGATTCTTTTTTAAATGTTCATTGAATTTCATAATTTGTAAAAAAAAATCTTTTCTTATCTCTCTGGGCTTTGATTTTATATGAAGAGACTTGGATTGTTGAGTGGAGTCCATCCTTGTTGTCATCCTTTTATTGGGTGGCAACCTAATTTAGCATATTAGATTGAGTTCCTTTATCGAATTTGTTTGCCACTTGGAGGTGGAATCTCATTGTGCTATCTACAAACCAACCAATCCTTAAAAAGCAATTCATTGGCCACGTGGTGAATTCAATAGTACGACCACACTAGGAATAGCTTGAAGACGATACACTACAGGTAATATGGTTAGGTATCTACAATGGACTTGTGGTTGTCAATGGTTGATCAGAGTAAATCAACCTGCCGCTCTATCCATTATTTTCAAGTATAATTGCTATCCCTAGAACATCCAAATATGTGTATGGCACAAGCCAAACTGATAAATTAATTATTTATTTAAGCATATATCATGTGAGCGTATCAAGAATATTTCGTGTAAGATAACTTTTGTTAAATATTAAATGTTCAGTTAATATCCCCAGAAAACAGTTCTTACTTCATTAAGCATAAGGAGGTTGTAGCAAGTGACCAACGGACTATACTTGAGCGAAATATGTCAGGAGATAAACACTGAATAAGGTTTCTACAAACGGAGAATAGCATATTCTTATACTACCAAGAACTCACATCCGCCTACACATGAACTTGATATAATTAAATTAATTTTATACCACGAATCTGTCATGGCTATCTGTTATTGTAATGCTTCATGATAATAATTCAGCTGTATTAGAAGTTTCCACATAGTCACTTATTCCAGTCAGGTGAATGTAATAACATATGGGGCAATCCCACTTGACAGCCACATTGGGTTTTCAGGATAATGTACATACTATTGGTTTAATTAAAAACTATGGGACACACATGTAATTATTTTTCAAGTGAAACAATTCGGTAATAAGTAGAAAATTCATTTAAAATCCACATTAACAGCGTGCATGACGATATACACTACGTGGTGTATGTTAATCGATTCCTGATCACTTTAAGGTAAGTGAATGTTGGTCCACTCCGGACCAACACAACATCTGGGCCCATGGCATCACCAACATCGCCAGCGGGTGGTTCGAGGGAGCTTCATGTTGCCCTGGTACTCTCAGAGTTAAAGGGGAACAGGAAGCCGATCTGTTTGTGGTGCCTGTATTGCGTCCAGTTATTGTCCTATATTTGTCCCATCTTGTCTTTGTTTGTTGCCAGTGGTGTCGAGGGTGGTTTCCTTCACCCACTGGGCTGGCACGCCGTCATAAAAGTGAAATACCCTTGAGTACAACGTTAAACCCCAATCAAACAAACCAACATCGCCATGTTTACAGGGGTTGAGGAGGACTATGTGGTCCATTTTTGGCTAAGACGATTATGTGGTACATGAAATAGCCACAAAGGAGATTTCTGCTTACCTTTGTTCCAGATTGTCAAAAACAGACCGTTGCTTAATACTTCAGAAAGTATAAAGAAAAACTTAAATTTCGGCAGTTATGTGGATTGTGCCATGCAGTCTGGCTCTCTTGAGTACGGAGTAAGACACCATAAAATTAATAAATGCATACAACATGAGCGAATCTCTTACCTTATATCTAAGACAATCTAATCGATATGTGGCCAAAGTGATGAGATAAAATGAAGTAAAGCAAAATCAAACTTTTTTCCCCAATATTATGCTTTGCGTATACCTAATAAATGCTTAATGACTGATTTAACAAAAAACTATTTAATAAATCTATAACAAACGTTGAACCCTTATCGATTTTGAGTACGCTTAGTTTATTTGATACGGTATAACTGTCATTCAAAACTTGTAGTAAGGCATGTAGCATCCCCCCTCCCCTGCCCCC
>JAQQZZ010093871.1:0-17327 GCA_030265115.1 Mopalia vespertina | reverse complement strand
CCCAGACCTGCCATTTCGATGTATTCTGGAGTATTTTGTACACATAATTTATGTTAAATACACCAATTGCCCATCAAAATACACCCAGAAATTAATATTCTGTGCTATGCTGTCATAAAAAAAAAAAACAGGAAATGGTAAAAAATTCTCTTACAAAACAGTTTTTTTGCACATAAATTTCTTCTCGGGTAGGCATGTCTGATATCCTGTCAGTACCATAGGGTCAACGTCATGACGAAAAGGTTAATAATTTGATCTGTATCTTGGAATGAGTTTTAGATGGCAATGTTATATCATTGTTATCCCTGGGTTATACTGAGCAAAGGGTATTTCTGTGAAAATTACATATTGACATTTCATTATAACACAATTAACTGTTTAATTTGCCCTGTTTTGTAAAAAAAATAGATGAAATAAAACCCTCCGTATCATAGTTATTCTAGCGAAATATTAGAAGTTACCTTCTTAAATTACACTCCCCTGCCAGGAGCCTTCTCCCACGCCAGCACGACAGGAGAATTGTACCAAGGTAGAGTAATGCCATACAAATAGTTTCCTTCCATAGAAATTGCCCCAAGGAGAATTATTGGATTTTTCTGCTAAGAGAGAAAATTGCACAAAATTGATATGCAATTACTTTCATATGCGAAAACTACATAAAGTATAATATGTGTTTGTCTTATAAACTGTCCACTTATAGTCCCGTGCTCTCACATATGTCTGTAAAACACCTTTCCAGTGTTGGCGATACGAGTGGGTTTCATCAAGCTGTGATTGACTATGTACAGGCATTCCTATATATCTAATGAGCCCAAACAGAATGGTATTACAATATACTTCCACTTCATCACATTATAAACTACATGACTTAGCTTTTGATTGACATAGACAAGGGTTGATAACTTTTTTTATTGTTGTAAGATCTGATGATTTAAGCGTCACCGTATGTTATATGACGACTGCTTAGCCGTATGAGTGAATTAGCGACAACAAACAAGGACAAGGTAAAATACAAGCATATGCACGAGACACAATTCAATAAGACATGTGTAAACCACAAGCACGTCAACTTTGCCCTGCGCATAATTTTCGCCAGGCAAGGCGAGTTAAAAAAAACTATTGCTTTTTGTATTTCAAAAGTCTAGTTTTTAAAAACCTTCGTTATCTCTGCGACAAAGCTTCGTAGCTATACAGCATACCGTGATTACGAGAATGAGCTTCGGACTAGATATACAGACACAAGCAATATTTTTTCGGAATTTGAATGGAAGTAAAAAGAGCAGAATAATAACACAAGAGTCTTGCACTGATGTCAAATCAATTTCTGACTTAAATATAATGAATTTGATTATTGATTTGACGTATTTATATTCGTTAGTCCAGGTGGTTCTAAACTGGATAAAGAATAAAACCTCTATGAATCTGTCACAAGAAATGATGTCGAACTATCCTTATATTAGAGAAGGGCGGTAAAATGCGAGGCCACACAATTGTTTGCAATTAGATTTGTTAATGTCGCTATATTACAATGGTTATCTTATCACATCAGCTTTATCATGTACCTCATACTTTATGACATTTTATAGGTCTTTTGGATCGTCTTTGAAGAAAGTTTAGTTCAAATATCTTTAAATGTATCTATAATTGAATAATTGCAACATGTGGAATAATTAGATATTTCCAAAAAATATTGACACTTGCACAAGGCTATCAGTCAGTTCAGGTGACATAATCACGCTAATCCCTTCGTCCTGACTATACACATAATCTTCGAGGCACACATTTCACAATTTAAATCTTTAAAAACCTATTTTTGTTTTTGGTCAAACTTCTTGCATTATCAAGATTATGAAAAGAAGATTTCAGAAAGGTAAAAAAACAAACAATTTAACCCCTGACTAGCGGTGGAGTCCTTAATCAAAGCCGATGAATCATGTCATGTTCTACAACAACTTTCTGAGTAGATCTTTATTTCGAGTTGTTGTGGGTAACCTACAAACATCTCAACAGAAGGAAATGACCAAATGTAGATGGTATAGAACATGATATGTGTTGCTCATTCGTGAGGACAATGAAGTACCTACAAACCTTTGATATACTGTCGATCAAAGTTTTGCTTTCCTTCTAAAACTTAAAATTAGGGCGTCGTTGTTATTAAATATAATCTGTATATATGATAAGTTCTGGAATTTGCGGTCGTTCTATCGTGAGCCTTTGCAGCTCAGTTGGAGGCCCGAGTTCGAATCCCGGTGAAAGCAAGCAAAATTTTGTTTCTCTACAATACAAATATGATAAGTTCTGGAAAATTGAAGTGCTAAACCCACCAAAGAACTGTACAAAACTGCCTTGGGAAGTTTACATTTTCAAGAAGAGAATATCGTCAAGAGGCTTTAAGTGTTAGTGAATTATATATGAGTTAGTGCTTTCATACACAACGACTCCCGCATCAGTCGAGTCTGTCTCCCAGATACGCAAAACGGAAACATTGATTGTAAGTGAGAACTATGATGGCTCAGTACGTGGGTGCTGGTAATCGTTACTTGTCTACCTGGGTCGTCTGGTCGTTGAACGTTTTCCACCCACGCGAGCCTTGACCACTTTAAGTGTATTAGTTCTGCTTAATAATTAAAGGCCAATGGTCAAATCATCGGGCCAAATTTCTGTAAAACTATCCAAAATGACAACATTACCGTCTGTAGTGATCTATCGCCACTCACACAAGAATAAGCCTTTGGGGAGCATTAAACACAAAGTAATTTAAAAAGTTAAACGATAGTCTAAACGTTCGGTTGTATTAAAATCAACAACAATGTTAATATGAGACCTTTCTACAAGTTTAATAATAGAAACCTTTGAGCAGCTGTTCGCCATAATGACCCTCATATTGGAGGCATGCAAGATTTTTTGATGGTTGTGAAATAAACAGTCCATAACTATATAAAGTTATATAACTCTGAGAGCTCTCGAACCATTGACATGTATGTTGTTTGCTAAGCAACAAGACAAATCTGTAATTAAGTGTGCTAGACAGTAATACGGAACTTCAGCGTTGTCTTAAAGTAACCATATACCTGGTCCGAGTAGCCCTATAATTTAATGTAATGTTCTTGTGAGATTTGACGATACAAGCTGTCAGACCATCGGTTTTCGAGAAGCTATAATAGAATTGGTCTAAGGAGCAATGTTACACGGAGAGTGTGTCAAGTTTTCAAGATAGTCATTCACAAATTTTTTGTTGGTGACTGACCAGTCTATAAACTGCCAGGAGGCCCAAAGTCTCCCAAAATTAAAAAAAAATTATACCGAATTTTCAATATTGACTGTCACTTTTTTACTGCTGAATGAAGCACATGTCTGTGTAAACACAAACGGCATTTCAATGTTTACCATGGGGATTACTTTCAAGGGAAGTAACTCAGATATTTTGCAGGCTATTATATCGTTGCGGGCCAATATTGTCCACAACAAACAAATGCAAAGATCAGGGAGAAATTTAAATGTCGTATATTCATCAAACAAATTAAACTAAGATATTACAAAAGACTAATGTATTAACTGTCCCTCAGTGTTCTATGCTTTACTTCCGGTCATTAAATGTATATGTAATTGTTCTTAATGTATCAATATTATATCTGACAAGCAACCTCGAATACTAACATATATTTAACAAATAATGTTGGTGACTGCGGTCCAGATGGCAGTTTATGGACTGGTCAGTAACCCACAAAAGGTTATACGGACCGAAGCGAACGCTGAGGTCCATATAACTTTTTGTGTGGGTGACTAACCAGTCCATAAACTGCAGTTGACGCAGTCCCATACATTATTTATTATATAATGCCGAATTTCCAAAGTTCTCTGTCATCCTTATTAATGAATGATGCAAATTTCTCCGTTATAGCGCAAACGCTATTCCAATGTTTACAGTGCAGAGAACTACCAAGGAAATTAAGTAAAGAAACTTTGCGGGCCAATATATCACTGCGGGTCTATATCGCAAAAAAGTGACCGCAACAATCGGATGCAAACAATGGGGAGAAATTTAAATGAGTTATAATATTTTCAAATAATTATTCATAAAACTATTTTTAGTGACCGAGGAGATAGCGTGATGGTCCTTCTGGGTTTAGTGTACAACGAGTCTTCTTGGGTCTGCAGAAACCGCGGGAAGGTTGTTTTAAGTTTAGTATAAACTTAGCCATCTTGTTACTGCGGGGCCGCGAGATCGTTGTTCTGAGTTTAGTGTAAAGCGAGTTTTCTGAAAAGATTGAGGGATGGTCCTTCTGAGTTTGATATAAAACAAGACGTCTTGTGACCGCGGAAATGGCCTGATCGTTCTTCTGAATTTTGTATAAAGCAAGACGTCATGTGACTGCATGCAGTTATTGCGGAATGATTCTTCAGAGTTTTTGTTCTTGCGTTTAGGATAAAACAAGTCGTTTGGTCACTGCAGAAATCTGTGGAAGGTTCTGAGTCTAGTATAAAATATGTCTTCTTTAACTGTTTAATACCCTCTTTTAATTCTGAATTAGTTTCTATTTATCAGGATGCGGGGATAGCTTTATATCTTTACCTTTTTGTTTTAAGAAAGATAGTCATATGTATAAGAAGATTCTGTACGTTTGACTCTGTCGGTAATTAATTGCAAGCTTCGCTTTGAATCTTTGATATAGGATCTATACATGTTGGCTTCTGCACGTAATGGCCAATGGCTTTTCAGTCAAGAAATCACTTCTTCAAAGATCTTTATTTCATTTATACTGCCGGAAAGACCAGGCTTAATGTATTTTTGGCGTCTTACGTCATTGTATGTTGAAGATCTGAGTACAACGCTACTGTCCAAGTGATTTGAAGGATCAAGTCCCTTGTCCGTATTATTCCTATTATCTACTTGGTGAAGCTGCTAGGTGTACCGGAATCGATGCATTAGCCTGGTTTCTCGTGGTGCGAGCTTCAAGAGCGACTTAAGGCGATTTCACTTGTTAGCGACATTTCGAATGGACGTAACAAAAGTACAAACGGCCGACGAATCGAACTGGCATGAATGAGAAAAGTCACCAAAAAAAAATCGAAATTGAAACGTTAAAAATACGAGCGATCCTCAGCGTCTTCTTGTTCATGCAGCACTATTGTGCGATCCTTTGACAGCTGGTATTGCTTTCTAAAACATTTGATATTCGCATCAGAGTGAGTGGTGGGGTAGAGATAAGATACTTAAAACATGTTTTAATTAAATATAATAAAAAGCTTAATACCGTTGAATCCCATTTCAGCTATAAGTGAAATACTTTTGATTGGGTCGTAAACGTTTAAAACAATCAGGCTATTATGACCACAATATTGTAAAATATTATACCTCATTTAAATTTATCCCTATTCTTTGCATATGTTGGTTGTGGTCACTTTTTTGTGGCAATATAGGTGTGCGACGATATATTGGCCCGCAACGTTATTGAGTTACTTCCCTTGGAAGCATCGAAACGCCATTTGCTATAACGAATAAATTCGCTTCATTTAATAGTAAAGAGTTACAGAGAATTGATAAAATTCGGTATAATATAACAACTAATGTGGGGGAGTTCGGGCCACATGGCAGCTTATGGACTGGTCAGTCACCACCAAACAGTTATATGGACCTCAGCTTCGCTTCGGACCATGTAATTTTTTCTGGGTGACTGACGAGTCCATAAACTGCCATTTGGCCCGAACTCCCCCATATTGTTTGTTAAATATTAACGTGCTTCTTTGCTTGTAACATAAGACGTCAGATCAATTACATTGAGTTATCTGAAGTGGGATTAATTGGCATCTTATTAACGAGAGGAGTGTTTGTATTTCTTTATAGTCATCTCATGCGCTTGTGTTGATACAAAGTCTTAATATCCGGTAGAGCATCAAGTGCTCTCCTACGAGATATTAAACTACTTCGTTGGTACTTTACGGCAAATCACATTCCTACTGCTCCTTTTTCCAGTCATGCCAAGACCATATTGTGAATAAAACCGAGATTTATTAGAACTCAAAGTAACTATGCTATAACGGGCTTCTCTTAAACATAGCAATTAACATGCATGTGGGAATAATGAAATTACGTCGACTTAATTAGAGTACAAACAGTGGACATTCGACACATCAACGCTTCTATAAAGCCAGAAAAACCTGTATGACCGGGACTATTTTTAAATTGATATATTTAAAATGTAGACAGGGATTCGAACCACGAGACTTTGGCAAGCACGCCCAGCTCTGTGACCAACGGCGGTTTATCGTAGAACGATTTTTTTTGATCCAGGTATTAAGGTTGCAGATCTCTTCCCATGTCAAGCTCTGACACTGTGACACCTGGGATGAGTATGTCTACATACTCATCCCACGTGACACTAAAGTATCTTGTAATTACCCACAAATGTGTTTTATTGTTTCGGTTATCAATACATATATTTAAAAAAAGAGATAACTTCACATGCCTTCGCTGAGACTCGAACCCGATACCTTTGGTGACATGGTAAATACTCCAACTACTTGCGCCAGATGCTCACAAATAAATGCTCAGAAATTTTCAGAAAAGGCTTTATTTCAGGAACAGAAAACCAAGAGGACTGTGGTTGTCCACGATTGGCTCAATTACGACTTTCCCGAACCTTCCCGTCTCCATAATGTCCAACCTTCCAAGCTGGCTATTACAATTCTGCATACGTATCATCAAATTTGTCAATCGTAATGAAATCATGCATATAGTATACTTAAGTTTGAATCGAAATTTAATGACCTCGAAAAAGTCATGCTCTGGAGGAAAATAAATTTTCCAGCAGAGAAAGCAATTTCACTAGTTTTGATATTAACTGTTGCAGTAAATTGGCGGCATATAAAAGAAACAGTTTTAAAGACAGCGTTAAATACCAACCAACCAACCAATAAACTATCAATCAATCAATAAATCAATCAATCAAACAATCAATCAATCAATCAACCAATCAATTAATCAATCAATCAATCAATCAAATTTGATAAATTTGTAGTTTTTCAATACCATGTCATTCTAGAGAAGAAAAAAATTGCATCTTTCGATTTTTCGATTTAAACCGAATAACTCCGTTGTGTCCGATGAAAAGTGAACATTTTCAGACATTTTAAACACATTTAATTTTGTTTCAAAACTAGAGCATCATAGAACATTTTATTTGAACTGGGAAGTTTGCATAATTAAAACCTGTGTCTGTATATACTGTATGATGGATCACTGATAACACTCAGTTTTATTCCCGCCTATTACCCACGAATGAACCACTGGGAACCTTTGTCAGCAATTCTCTCCTGATTTTCTAAGTTGATTTAGTGCTTTTTTATATCAATATTGAGACTACTGTAGGCCGCTTGGAAGTCATTTGTCCCAGCAATTACATGTCATTGGTTGTGTTAGTGGGGTTTATGGACACCATTGGGCTATTGTTGCTGTACCTAAACCTAGCCAGATCGGAACACTGTATAAGTGTCGTGACATTTTAAACTGGCTATAACTCAAAGAACCAATTACACGTGAATACAAGCATTGCATTGCTATAGCCTTTCGTCAGAGGGTGGCTTTTGTTCAATCATTGACAGGTTTAATTAAAAGCAAACAGATTGCTTGGAATCTACCAGCCTAATGAATTTATAAATATAAATTGATGCGCGCTATTTTGCGACCAGAAACCAGTGTTAATTCAGTTAATGACGCAATGGAGAGTGGTTA
The DNA here is from genome assembly GCA_030265115.1 of Mopalia vespertina. Taxonomy (NCBI): domain Eukaryota; kingdom Metazoa; phylum Mollusca; class Polyplacophora; order Chitonida; family Mopaliidae; genus Mopalia; species Mopalia vespertina. The sequence goes on along the minus strand of JAQQZZ010093871.1, from coordinate 9,595 downwards.
TAAAAAGCGGCCCAATTCCGGAGGCCTTGTTTCTCGGTGTAGCCGTCCAAGGATATCGGCGTGTCTACCATTCTATGCCGTCTACGGTTGAGTGGTTTCATGATCGAAGCGTGGGCGGTTAATTTATCGTGGCACGCACCTCGCTCTTTGAGGAGATATTAGTCGCTGTAAACTGGTACAGACGCGGCTATAGAAAAAGCGATGCCGTGAGCTGTCCAACTGGGATCAAGAGTTTGCCCGATTATTAGCTGTTCTACTAGTGGAAGCACGATTCTTGAGGATTTAATGGCACAAGGGCTAGCTAAGGGCTCTTCTGAGGAAAAACAGTTAGATGACCTGCCATTGTACCCAGATAGATATGGCTTTAATCAAAGAACAATCTATTGTGTAATTCTGTCGGGGTTGAAACGGGTTTCACATTGCCGACAAGGTGCGCGAAACAGATAGGCATAGGATTAACCGTCAGACACAAAATCCACTGCACCTCTTCATACAATCTTTTCAAATGATCCGGAAGTTCCAATTATTTTTCCTTCTCGAAAACCAGCACTTGTCAATGGATTCTGCCAAGAAAGTGTTGACTTTGTAAAAGAGGCAAGGGTGCTAGCAAACAAAGCTCTGCTTAAGTATATAGATCTTTGCCCGCCCTCGCTTTTCAATAGATCAATTTACTTCCCGCTATACGCCTGCTGACTCGTAAACTTCTGCTTTAAGCAGCCCATTTGCACTGCTTTTTCTTAATCTACAAAATGTAAATTTATTGCTTAAATAAAAGAACTCAGCAAGACATCAAAATGTATATGGATTAACAGCTGAAGTAACAACCACATGAGTTAAAACGAGATGTATAAACTGCTAAATATATACTCGGAAGTCCTTGAATGTACCGCGCACATCAACTTAGACGTAAAACGAGCGTAGCCATTATGACATGCGTATTTTTTAAATCAACTGATAAACATGATCAACCTTGTATAGGGATTACACATGTTTTTTTATATCTCTTTTAGGTTCAGAACACAATGTACTCCTAAACTACATAGCCTTTCGGGGTTTAAAATAAACATCAAAACAAACAAAAACAAAAACAAACAAAAAAAAAAACAGAAAAAAAGGAGAGGACTAATAACACAAGAAGTCGAGCTGTCTGAATAATCCCTTTCTGACACATCCAGTTACTCCCTCGGTTATATCTGTTCAAGTACAAAATAGTTTGGAATGGTTGGAAACAACGCACTAGTAAGGCTTGTATTTTTGTGCGCTAGTTTTGCTGTAGCTGATTGGAAAAACATATCCCTTTAACTAAAAACTAAAAGAAAAAAGTCTTCTATGTGGTGCAGGCATATAGGCCTGTGATTCTAAAACAACGTGCACCTATATATAGGCAAATTAAAAACTCCTGATGATATACATATAGAAATGTTTTAAGTTTTGACAGTCTCGCCAGTTTCTTTAGTATGATCAGACGCTTTCGGATCAGTAAATAGAGATGTTGTTAATCTGAACAATTATAAAATAACAAATGGATTACAATATCGATCTTGTCAAATTACTTGCTCAGAATATATTTCCAAAATGGGCCTGGATTGCCACTTGTCCTCATTTTCAGAGCTTGCGGGGCCTAGGCGGCCCCTGAACCCACGCCCTACTGTTAGGTTTTGATGTTTTAAACTTTTATTGGTCACCACAAAAATCTTCATAGCTTTCAAATGCAGTAAACATATATTTTCATAAAAGTTTTAAACTGCATCACTAAGATCGACCTTAATCCATCAGTCAAAATGACTGACCAAATTTCTTTACCAAGATTAGCTGAGATAAGTTCTACGTCCTCATTCTCAAAGGTTCCGGGGCCTAGCGGCACCTGGACCCGCGCTGTTGAATGTATCCGCTATTGGGCGTCTGCTTGTGAAAAGGGGACTTGAGGGATCAATCTACTGTCGAAGCTCCTTAAAATAAGAGTAGATAATTGTTTCTTCTAAAAAATACCCATGCTTTCTTTTATAAGCACTGGAGGAATATCTTTTTTTCCAACAGAGCAAATCACTGGATTTTATATACGAAGTCCAGCTAACTGATGTGGTGCATGCTTTGCAGAAGGGCTCCCTTCGCGCTTTATTACATTTTCTCTTTCATTCAATCTGACATTACCAAAATCTAATGGAAACAGTCTTCAGTGTGGCGTTGAAACCAAGCATATTGAAGCACAGATTTGGAGTATAGATTTCCAAGTGGAAATTTCGAGTTAAAACTTTACTACAATCTAGTGCCCAATCGTTGAGTGCCCAGCCGTTGAGCAGGTTTAACTAGGCATGAGACTAACATAAAAAATATGCACTTCATATGGAAATATTACTAAAAAGACACTTGTAGATTATCCAATGATTTATTCGATTTTGATCCTCTGCATGGGGTTTTCACAAAGCCGTAACGTAAATGAAGGGTGTTTTAAAATACAACATCACGCATTGTAAACCAAATTAAGTGAACAACATTGTCCCCTCCCAATCAGCAAATGACAACTTGGATACATTTGATGTCGTATATTTAAATCCTCGAGAGAATTCGTATCGCCTCTTGTCCACTCAGACGAATACGTTGACACGGTTGAAAGAAAACTCGACTCTGTTTGCAAGTTCATTTAAGGCTAAAAGATGTGTTCTGCGTGGGCGTTAATTGAGTCTAAAACCTTGGTCAGCTCAGCGTTTTCTTACTATTGAACCAGGGACGTCCCTTTATTCGGACTCGATGGTAAATGTGGGCGACTGATTTATTCATTATAGTGAGCCAGGTTAGCAAAGAACGGTTCCGATTTCATTCAATGAATATTTTACTAGCTCTACTAACATTTTCTCTGAAGTCGTGTATTTTGCTCCAGAAAAAACATATTCTGCTTGAAGACGAGAAATTGAGCTTTGCGTTGTGTTATAATCATTCTATTTGTACGTTAGTTGCGTACAATCGAAATGGAAAGCTTCGCTTTTTTCTGTGTGCGAGTCTGTGTAAAAAATTTTTTTTTAACTGATTACACGCGTATTCGTTTCTGTCAATAACATGTTTGTTTGCATTTGATTAAAACCGTCGCCGTTTTACCTCCATGCCTTGCGCACAGACCGCTTGGTCATAAACCGGGGCCATTTTAAATGCAGCCAGGCAATTCACAGCTGTATAAATACACCTAGACTATGATATGATGTCAATCAGCTGTAGATCAATTCAATTCCTTGTTTAAAATTACTAACAAATTTATTTATTCTTAATCAAAACATTTTCTTATTTATGTTGACCCACATTACACATTATCAAATGTGTAAGCAGCTGAATGTTTCGTAACTGTGTTAGAAAGCTAGATGGTACCTGACGGTTACAAAAGGATGATTTGCTGTATCCTTTACACCATACATGTAACTCATAAGGCGGCTTACCGGTTCAACTGGTGCCGTGCATCACCCTCTCACATCACTTGCAACAAACATTGACAGGATACTGAACAAATACAGGAGCTCAAAGTGGTATTGTCTTCAACCAATTGCTGCGCGACGTCACGTCACAATGTATTTTCTTTGTAACGTTGCTAAATTACACCTGGGACCGTGGCTATAAAAACTTCAGCAAACTCAAGTCAGAGTCTGTGCTTAAATTCTTGAGATCGTGCTCCCCTGAGTTGTGCTCCATTTCGGTCGTTATAAAATGTTTTGAGCACGTACTCTGCTGGGTACAAAATCAATGCACATTCCACCTCTTGAGCACGCTGTTGTGAAACTCTTCTGCCTATTATTCACTAAGCTGATTTTGTCGATTGCTTCGACGGGATTGTGTTTGTCACTTAGATAATGTTTTGACCATTATAATCGGCCAATTTGCAATCATCAAATTTTAAATAAAGCTCTGCAGTCCCGTTGAGTACGGTCGTGAGCATAGTCCGGCCCTTGCTCAGGATTCATGCACAGCTGAGCACAGAAAGCGTTCTAAATTGTTTTATAACCTCAGTTTTCGAACAGGGACTCCGGAGTCGACATCATGTTGAGCATACTCAAGGACTTTCATAACTTGGGCCCCTAGTTTACCCTTTGATCAACCGAGCCCTGTATGTATAGCATAATGCAACAAGACAAAGTATGAGATGGATCGTGTAAGACACGACGACCAATTTACCTGAGCTCATGTAAACCTCCAGGTAACTAGCGGCCACTGTTAATGAATGGTAGCTGATCAATCGAGAGAACCATAGAGCAGTTGTGCAAAACTGTTCTATAACTTGAAACCATAGTTTTACGACATCCCGTCGCAATGAGAATCTCGAATGGTAAAAAGGCGGACGTTGCTGCTGGTCCTTTGACGTCAAAACGATCGAGATCCCTGGCAATTTTAGTAACGTCACAATCGATAAATGAGTGTGACGTCAGTTAAATGCACCGCTATCAATAACGTTGTGACGACATTGAACAAACTTGAAAAGATTAAATGAGCTGCCTAGCCATATTTCGAGACCCCCATTAAGTTTCTTTATGACGCCTCACATGTATTTTGACAACCCAGCCCTGACTGTGTAAGCGATGGAAAGACAATTTGTAACTTTTAAAAAGATCTATCGATTAAGTTAGGATTTTGTGTGTTATTTACCAAAGCCGCTTGTGTGGAATATGCTCCTTTCTTTCTAAGATATTGCATCTTGACAACATTTCATCATTACTATGAAGGAGTCGTTTGGCAGCTATAAACACACCTAAAACATTAAAGATAAATATAGTCTGTACAACAACAAAAAAGAAGGAGATTATTTTTACGACCAGAGAGGAATAGAAATCCTCTCTGGCTTATTTCCAGACATTTCTTAGTTTTATTTAAAAGTGCGGGGTCGAGTTTGCAAAAGCTAAGTGTGATATGAGAGCCTTGGGTCATAAACTTGTTTTTGTCAAGTCCCTTTCCGTGTGACGTTTTCTAGTCCATGTATAGTAAAGATTCACTGTCTTTAAACATGGATGAATATTCCTGGCCGTTCTGCCGTACCCCTTTGTAGTTCATTCAGTTAGACGGCGGACTCTGCAAGCCAGAGACCCGAGTTCGAATCCCGGTGGAGGCAAGCAATACTTTCTTTCTCTACAATAAAACTGTAGTTAATAAAGGTCGGTAGTGGCATCAACAAAGAAACCAGTCAAATGGTGGACACTGCTTCGTTATTGGTGCACCCATGCATTGGCGGGCGATTGGAAGTAGCTTTCTGATGTTCGGGTGCTGCTAATGGGCAACACGCAGCCGATCTGTTTGTCGTGCCTTGTTTGTGTTGTCTTGTCTGTCGTTGTTTGTTAATACGTTAAGGGTTAAGACGTTAAGGGTGGTGATTTTGCCCATTAGGCTGCCATGCCGTCATAAAAGTGAAAAAATTCCGGGTGACCTCTAACCCAACCGATCTAATCCATGCACGGGTTCGATCTTTATCAAATATTATTAGTATGACAGTTTTGTGTCTGTGGTTGATGACCTTAGGCTGTTCAAACCGCTGTTAAAAGATGGAAAAAGAAAATTAGAGAAGAACACAGTCTGATGCTATTACTATCACACTTCGAATTCAAAGGGTCGAGACAATTTACAAATCTCTCACAAAACGTCATGCAATATTATTGAATACATGAGCAACGGATGTCCTCTATGTTTTGAATATATGTGAGACTAAAATCTGCCTTAGATAATTACTCTGATTTTTTTCACCGTGAAAAATGCTCTTCTTTTAAACTCTGGGTTAAATTTATCAGCTTTGAACAATTTTAACAAAATATTCCTCCACCAATAGAGAATAATAATGTCTTTCCAAGAAAGAACGTGAGTCACACGATGTGGCTCCGACAAGCGCGGGGATGGTTTTTACGAGGTTTCCATACGGTTTTCCACGGAGTGAAGTGGTCCATCCGTAACCATACAAGTGAAATACCTTTGAGTCCGACGTTAAACCAAAGCAAACACACAAACAAACAGTTATTATTGGTTACTTCGATTAAATGACGTTAAAGATGCTGCTCACACAAATAGTTGTAACGATTTAGGATGTTTGACTTTGAGGATGGAAACCTAGTTTTACCCGGAAGGTGACCGGAGAACTGTAAAATACTTACCGGCCACCCCCGCAAGATCACGTTAAATCACGCGAACTCTCGATAAGCGCTCTGCTAACGAGTCTTTGGCTTAAGAGGATTACTCTTCGCATCCGATCTTCTCTATTTATTTGCGCTTTTCGTCTCCGAACGACGTCACTTTTACCATGGCTCATTTACTTTTGTTAAAAAAATCACAATGTTTTTCGTATTCAGTAGTCCTAAATTAACATGGAAGATTGCCTTTTTTGTTCTTGAAGCGCCATTTATAAAGGTCAAAAGAATGTAGCATTGGTCTATCCACCCAGCCATTCCCGATCTTCAAATTTGTCCAAACGGATCATCTAAAAGATCAAACCACTGAAACTTTTTATCATCTTGTCAATTGATTTCCTTGTTATTTTTCTTGCAACGCGCATTACATTCTTGTTTATACAGTGTCGTCCTTTTAAAATTAAATCTAAAAAATAGCACAGACTGTGGACGAAAACTTTCACATTTAGCTGTCTAATGTCAGTGCGTGTGTACTATTGCTGACTAACTGACTGGCTGGCTGGCTGGCTGGCTGGCTGACTGGCTGATTGACTGGCTGATTGACTGGCTGTCTGGTTGGCTGACTGGCTGTCTGGCTGGCTGGTTGGCTGGCTGGCTGGTTTGTTGATTGGTGTTGATTTTGTGTTAGGGCGAGGGTATATTATTTTTATGACGTTAATGTTTTCAATATAAAGGTGAGCTGTTTTGCTGAGATGGAAAATGTTTAGCCAGAAGTGGAGAAATGGATACTCCATCGTCATGCAAGTGAAATGACCTTGAGTACCAAGTTAAACCCCAATAAAATAAACTAACAATCATTTACGTAAAAAATAAATTTTACCTTCAATATAAAATCAATTCCAACAGATGGCCGAAATACATGTAACTTAAAAATACATTTTATTTTTTCCTTGTTTGATTCTTAATTCCCTATTTATGGGGGGTTAGATTTCGTAATTGTTTTTGAAAACTTTTACCAATGTCTCTATTGTATATTTACAGGCAAACAGTTCACGGCAATACTGTCGAGAAAAAAGACTATTCTGTGATTCGCAAAAAGCCAGGCTTCACGGACGAGTGTTGTCCGTCAGTAACGGAAAGTGTTTCACTTCGGGGAGGTGTTTCCAGAGACCGAAAACTACTGGAGCTATACAGTGACCATAAGACCCAACAAAGGTTTTACCAGACACGCTGCCTGGCCGGTGTGGCAAACAAACCGTGCCGTTTCCTCAACCCAAGTGATGTATCTTCAAAATGCGTCCAGCAACACACCTACATGTACGCCATTGTTAAGGACTATAAAATAGACGAGCCATACCGTTTGGACTACATTCGAGTCAAATCCGGCTGTGCATGTGTCACAAACCAGCGCCGGTCTCCGAAGGCTTTCGTCAAAGGATAAGCTATGGTCCAATGTGATGCGACATTGCAGCAGTCTCACAGAAGGCAATTAAGTAGGTAATCGTGACTGTTGCAATTTCGTCCAAACTCGGTTCTACTTCATGTCCGCGTTCACGAAAATTAATTTCGTCTGATTGGCGACTTGTTACTTTATGGTAATAAATTGCTACAGAATTATGATAAAAACCAAGTATTTTTTCAGTTGTGACCGACAGTGCATTCTTTGATGATTCTGATAATTATGATAAAAAGGATTCGTGGTACAAGATGTTTATCCTACTTAAGTCACGAAGAAACAAATAGAAAATAACTTCCAACTGATTGTGAGCAGATGGGTATTGTTGCGAAATGTGATTTTGTTTGGAAATTAATTCAATAAACCAGGTATGAAAGGATTTATATTCGCTTGCCTTGGGATGGCTATGTCGTAAAACAGGCAGCGAATGCTACACGAATTGATCTTTCCCATGTGTCTGGAATATAAATTGAAGGAATCTATGACAGACAATAATGATGAAATATCTAGACTTAAGATGATCTGAAAATCAAAGATCAGCAAATGAGTCGCAATTACAATGCTGTAGACCCACAGGCGGCTAGACTAACAAACTGTGCACCTGTGACAAATTCAACAATTTTGCTAGGTTACCTCAGTTACTGCAAAATATATTGTTTCATAATTTAATGGCGGCCTCATTTTGAAATCCGTTAGAATTAATAGCCCTACCATGAGCGACGAACGGCTAACGTAATGTCTACAACCGTTTATAGAGAAACCCCTCCAGGTACTTTTGTCGGTTGTTGGTTGTGGACGACCAGGCTTCGATATGCCACCGAAGTGTAACGAATAGGAGAGTTATTCGTTTGGCGGTTCAGCTTCTCGTTAGATTGGGTTTATTTTCTAATACATTTTGATAGCATATTATTTCTTTAATTTCCGAAAGAAACTAAAGCAACATCAACAACAAGACAAAAGCATATTGATTGACTGCTTCATTCGTTAGATATATTTTACCATTTATTGTTACATGGTAAATTCTTACAAATTCCTCAATTGATTTATTATTATTATTTAATTTTTTTTTCATATTTAAACAGCACTTTATTTCTGTACCTTAGTAATCGCCATTATTTTTTTCAAGCTGTAATTTAAGCTGTAAATTCTTTTTATTTACAATTTTCAATTATTTCCCTTTTCAGTATCTTTTAAATAAATTGTTTTCTTCAATAATGTTATTTATGAAATCTTCTTTTCGTGTAGTTTAGGAAATGTCGACTGCATGCGTTTAACTACGATTAATTTCACTGAATCGGGATGCCTTGTGCTCTGATTTCTGGCAAGTGCAACAACCACATGTATAACAAATAGACCTGTTATTGCTGTTCATTGCTTTCTTCGTTTTTAGATAATGTTAATTGGATTTATTAGAATAAATTGATTGGTGTTAATAATAGCTTCCACGTACCTTAATATCCCATTCATGTAAATCTGTATGCCTACTTTAACTGTTGTTTTAAATTAAATTAAATTATTATAAAATGACAATTTGGATTTTATGGTTAATATTTGAAAAAATGAAGAGTTTTTTCTGATCGTTAAAATGCAAAAATTCAGACAGAGGCTTTTGGTAAAACGAATTCGCGATATAATCATTTTGGTAGCAATCCGAGGTACCACGAAAACATGTTTGCGTTTTTAACAATGCAGTGGCAGTCAAAGAGTGCACCGCTGGCTACAACTTCAAAATATATTGACAAAGTGTATCGTTACTTGTTTAAGTGACTTTTAGAAGCTGGGGGTGTTAACAAGGCAAACACGACTTTATGGATTTTCAACTCAAAATGTTAAGAATTCGTAAAGTCTTGTCTGTTAAAGTGCGCGGATTAAGATTTATGTACTCTAGAAAAGAATACCTTACCATGTATAAATGCATTTTCTTAAATGTGCTTGTTAACAGTGTGTTCGTTTTGTTCAGATCACATTTACTTACTTAAATGTCAAAAAAGGAGAAAAGAAAGCTCTATGTGGGACGAAATAGAGAGAATACACCTTTATGTAATTGATTTCGAAC
>JAQQZZ010093860.1:0-17327 GCA_030265115.1 Mopalia vespertina | reverse complement strand
TGTGAGGTAACCTAACATTTGCATTTTCCCCTGGTTTGCTGATTTTTTAAATACATAAATGTGCCTTGCTGAAAAATCACACAAACTTCATTGATTATCGGATGACAAAATTGGTAAGAATCAGTAGCAAAATTAATTTGGGAAACCTATAAATAGGTCGTCCTAAATTAAGTTTGCATAACCATGGGGAAACCCCGTTCGGACCGTTCTCCCCAACAGCACAGGCCTGTATGGTAGAAAGAACAATGTACTGATGAAAGATTATTGAGGGTTCCTTTCTCAACTAAACAACAATCAAATGTCTTCATTACAGATATAGGAGTGTTTAGAAGAAGTCTGGTGAATATGTGCGCATGAGAAAGTCCTTGTACCATGTTTCTTGAAAAAGATACTTGAAGCAAAGCCAAGGAGATGTTTTCTGATGTACTTTGTCACATGCCTTACATGAAGTACCACTGCTGTGAAATCATACTTTAATTGTGAAACGGATTATAGCATATTTACTAGCCTTTGATTAGTTTGTTTGATTGGGGTTTAACGCTGTACTTAAGGTTAATTCACTCACACGATGGCATGCCAGCCCAATGGGTGAAACCATCCCCCAACACCACTGGCAACAAACAAAAACATCACAGGACAAATACAGGACATTCACATGACAATCGAAGACATCAAAAACATATCGGCTTCCTGTTCCTCTTTGGCTCAGAAAGCACCAGGGCAACAAGAAGCTCCCTCCAACCACCCACTACTCGTCTTGGAAAGAGTGCATGTCTGAAGCTGAGAGTTGCAAAGAAATTTAATGCTAAGTTAGCAGGGCTAAAAAAGTGGAACTTGGGAGCATAGTTCCCTGTGAAATATCTCAGACCGCAAATTAAAAGACAGTCTCTGAGGATACACAGTCTTTGGGCAGCACTCTCCTTAGCTGCTCTGAGCTTTGATTGTTTGTTTGATTGGGGTTTAACATCTTACTGTAAGTTATTTCACTCACATGACAGTGTGCATGCCAGCCCAACGGGTGAAAGAAACCACCCGGCCTCAACACCACTGGCAATTTTGTTGCTAGTGTGAGAGTAAAAAGATTATTTCTCCTGATGGGCAGTGTTTGACTGTTTATGACATCTGTAATCCCAGGTCGGGCTTGACGTTTGGTTGCTTTGAAGTCAAACCATTGTACAACATTGTCTTAACTATTAGGCTATTCCACTGTCTAAGATAATAGGGTTGTGAATTGGTCTCTACACAGTGGCTATGGGCCTCATGGGCATGCATCACACTTGAGGGATGCTTATATGGTAACATCCACAAGGTCAGGAATTAAATGAAGGAAAAATGAAGGAAGTATTCCTTATGAGTTCTTGTAAATGAAAACAAGTTACTGATAACCTACATGTAAAATAAAAAACAGCCGCCTAGACTGCAATCACCTTAACATAAAACCATAACCTCAAGTATTCAACATTATTGATTGAAATCTTTGTGATGATAAAACTAAGTAAAATGACCTAAAATGACCTAAAAAAAACAACAACAACATAACATAGCATGTATATGAAAACTACAGAATGTCAACTAATAACTGAAAACCTTAGCTCAACATAAAACTTTACTGTGAAAAGTGGACAGCAATGATATCTACAACAAGTTTAAACTGAACAAGACTACAATATTCTAACAAAAGCAGCAAAATCCCTTCAGCAAAACACCTAAAAAGCTTAACCTAGGATATGAATGTTTTTGGCGAAACATAAAAGCTTAACGGAACACTGACATGTACACATTTTTCCTCTCTCAAGAATACGTTTCCTTCACTTCAATACAGCAAGTTAAAAAAAAAATACAGATTTAAATTCCGATAGAAATTATAACATTGCTGTCTTTTTTTCACTTGTGTAATAATTTAAAATCAATGTTATATATCCTGCAACATGCAATTTACAGATCTGTTACCATGCCATGGCATATCCACTGATCAAACTCAATAAAACAAATTAAAAGCAAAAATTGTGAACACTACTCTATATTGATTTAAGAATCATTCACAATTTTTTGATGGACAGATTACATTGTAAATCGACACAGATTTACAGAAATTCCAGCCATTGTGCAGCTGACATGAACAGAAACTACTCCAATTGACACGTAAAAAAATCATTTGCAATCTGGTGCACAGTTTGAATTTTCATATCATATGTGAAATAGTTGAGAAATCTTTCTGCGAGCTTTCTTTAAAGCAGAGATCCTTAAAGAATTTGATGCATTTTAATCCTTTTCGATTTGAGAAAATTTTATTATCTGAAACATTTTATCAGTAAAAGTTAAATACCTTTGAAGCTTTTACTTTCATATCATTGAAACAGCATTGATTTTGAACTCTGCTGAATCGCTCTTAAAAAGTTTTAAAACCATAGATTTGGAGAAAGACTGGGAGCAGCACGATCCCAATGGTTTGAGCTTGGTGCAATTTTTTCAAGGTTTTCTATGGTCAAAACGTTGAGATGAGTTGTTCATGTTCTTTAGATTTAAATGAAATGGGACTGACAGTATGATTACCTTTAAAGATACATTTCAACAAATGGACATACTTCTCCACAAGAGATGACTTGATTACTAATATACAATTTATAAAGAATGTAAGGTAATACCAGAGAGATATTTGGATTTATAGTGTTACTTCTTATGAAGGTTCTCAAGTAAAACTCCCTAACAATTAGGCCACAGGGCCTTCTGCGTTGATACTTCTATATCCTACCAAGGTTCTCCAAAAGAACCCTCCCCACTTAATGTGGTTCAATGAACCAAAAATGAAGCAAAATTATAGAAACTTAACTCTTTGGCTACGGAATATATTTCCTAGTCTGTTTTGTTGTATAGTATTTGCTTCTGGGCATTAAATCTAATTTGTAAGGTTAAAAATGTTGTGCACAAATAGCCAATTGGAGGGAATTTTACAACGAGTATGTGACGAGCCGTGCACAGCCGCTTGCCGTCTTTCCTGAAGAAAATCTGAGCCGCTGTGAGTAGCCAAAGAGTTAAGAAACATGTGCATGTTGTCATTTCTTGGAGTTATGACTTGGTCTATTTTTCGAACACTCTGTTTGAAGATATCTGTGAAAGGTTTCTTTGACAACAGCATTTATAAGATTTCTAAATTTCAATTGAAACCTTGTGATAAGCCGCTCTGACTATAGACTACTGTTATTTGTACTGCTTCAAATGATTCGTTGTTCTTCACCATACCGAAATTCAGATTTAATCCATTTTGATGTGACCTTCTTGAAGTTCTCAAACTCATTAAGTTCAGCGATATCTCCTAACTTTATTTTATATTTTTTGAAAATGTCAAAGTTGCTGATACTCAGATTAGCTATCCTGAATGCTATGATGATAATAGCAACAGGCTCAAATTATAGAGGCCAGAGCAACTACCATTGAATTTCTGTGTTATTGGTATTTAAAACCACACTGGAGTTAAAAAGTTAACATAACAGTAGGTTCTCTAAATTGGGAAGTCAATGTCACCTAGCTTCTTCCAGAACAGGACTATGCTATGGATACCCTACCCAAAAGCTTTATGGGCGGCTATCGATGAAGGGTAAACCAACTATTATCCGAATCCTTCAGTTTAATCTTAGCTACACATTTTTAAAAAGTTAGTATTTAGTCTTTGATCTGTCTCAAGGCAATCATTGTCAGTCCACACTCATGATGGTCAATCTATTTTGTTGCTGTTGTCTAAGACACATTCTACTGAACCTTTTCGTTAAGTCCGGTGAAGCTGTTGTCTACAAATTTTGTTTGACTGGTACATTCATTAAGTTTCGTAGAGTATAAAACTCCACACACTTTTTTCACTTTAAATCTGTCACGTGTTCAGAAAGCATGGCTGTCTCAATGAAACTTCACAAATGTATCAGTCAAACAAAATTCGTAGACAATGGCTTCACCCTGCTTAACAAAAATGTCCAGTCAAATGCGCTGACTGGACAAGCGCGTCACCATATTGGAAATGCAAACTAACGTGCGAGAAATCCGTTAAGCAGTCTATTTTTCTTCCGAGCAGCCATTTACATGCTCAATAGAATTGTCCAGTCGAATGCGCCTATTGTCAAATATAATTATGGATGAATATAAGAGAACTAAAGAGAATTTATCCAATCTTTCCCAGGCATTTAAAAGTGGGTAGATCTATAACAAGACTTCTATGTTGTTATTTGGGGAAAACATTATCTTTGAGAAGATCTTCTGAATTGGATAGCCTTTTCTGTGAGCTGGAACAAAAGTCTTTTTAAGGTACCCAATCATCATGGTGCAACCCAGATCGAGATAAGTAAAATACGGGCACACATCTTTAAAATAAGGGGAGGACAACCCCTGAAGTTTGTCGACAATATCTTGTCTTCCTTTAAAAGATTGAACACAATTATGTAACTAGAGGTAGGATTTTCAAATTCATTTATTTTGTTGTTGAACTGTTCTTTGGTATTGACATGGAGCATTGGAGTCCCATGTTTTTGTAAACGAGTTTTGGTCAACTTTGATGTAGGAAGATTGCTAACTGATGAGTTATTCGGCTATGTTTTTATTCTAAAGCTGGCCTCTAATCACCACTGTTTTCTGTTTTGTTCTGTATTTATAATTATCCCCAATCATGAGGCGTCATGCTTTTAATTTTCTGACGTGCACTAGAAAAATGTAAAAGCTTTTGTTCAAAATGATATAAAACTGCTGCCATAGAAGATTTTACCTTCAACCTATGAGATTATAAACCTCAACATCACAGTTAATCCCTTACCGGAACATCCACCAAGTCACCATTCGCTTCACATATGAACATTTGTGAACCAAATTTCACAAAGATACCCATGCAAAATTAAGAAACTAACAGTGGTGTTTGTGGGGTATCTGGAAGACAGTTATAACCACCATGAAACTAGCAATTGTGACTCCCGAAGCATTATCAAAGTAACTACCAGAGGTTTTCACCAGAGCAAAGTTTGGGATCGATTTGTGTTTAACCCCATGTTTAAGGGTACTTCACTTATTTAACTGGGCATACTTCCACAGGCTTAACACCAACATAGCCCTAATGTGAAGCATTATATACAAACACTCTGTTTGAAAATCAAGGTTCCTACATAGCTGACCAAATAAATATTCTTCATTTAAATACACAGACCAAACATTAACATTACGGCTTCTGTTTAAGTGATTGTGGTCTGCCACCAAGCAGCTGATACTTTCTTATAAGAAATATATACCTAAATATAGGTAGGTAACAAATACACTTCAAGCAAAAAATATAACAATTGTAGTAGAGAAAGGTAATCATGACTTAATTTGATACTGGAAGCTTTGGTGTCATTTCTATTCATTGGTTTTTCATGGTTTCATTTATATTATATCTATAATGTGTTTGTTCAACACTTCCATTAGAAAACATGTAGGTGGATAAGTCCTTTTGAGCCATCTGATTATTGGAGCTTCTTCGAAGAAAGTTACATGTATGTGCTTTAAATAGTTCTTAAGTGCAAGCATTCTACAGGTCATTCTGACTTAGTGAAACATCTTAAAGATATTCGCTGGAAGACATTTTTTGTTCAGTTATAACCCCAAGCTGATGTTCACTTTGGGACATAATAGGCCAGCATACAAATATGAAGAGATACCAGGGGGTCATTAACCTGGAAGATGGTCACAATGATTCCATAATGAAAATAAGGCTTGCGATACAGCATTAAAGTATTGATACTATAGCAATTAATCACAGTTACATAACAGAAATATTTGGCAGATTATGTGCATTACAATATTTGTATCTGAAGGCCATGTGACATATAAACACATTGCCAGATTAAATTGCAAATAAAAATATCAGGGGGATTTTTTAATATGGTTTTCGGAAGTAAACTTTTGACAGCATCACAACAGATTTTTAATATCTTTTCCTACACAAAATGTTGACGCATTTCAAGTTATTTTCAATACAATATTGGAATATAAAACCAAGCTGTCAGCGAAATGCCATTTTTTAAAAAAGATTGTCAGAGTATCCTAAAAGTGAATTAGGAGAAATCATCTAATTAGTCCTTTCCTGGACATTCTGTGACAAAAAACATATCACTTTTACATGCTTCTTTACTTAAATTGATATTTTACATTTCCATTTTATTTGAAGAATTAGTGCTTTTGCAGTACTGACATTTATTAATTTTGACAGGAGAAAAACCCCCCTCTCATCCCAGAATCTTGATTGTTTGTTTGTTTGATTGGGGTTTAACGTCGTACTCAAGGATATTTCATTTATATGACGACATGCCAGCCCAATGGGTGATGGAAACCACCCTCGATACCACTGGCAACAAACTAAGACAAGACGGAACAATAACAGGACACAATACAGACACCACAAACAGATCGGCTTCCTGTTCCCCTTTAGCTCCGAGAGCACCAGGGCAACATGAACCTCCCTCCAACCACCCTCTCCCAGCATCTTGAAGAGATGTGCAGGATGAGAAGGATTCATCCTTGATCACTTTGATCAGCTGACCAATTGAAAGAATATGCATTCAACGAACTGACAACAGATAACTATATAACAAGGACAGCTTGAATAGTAAGTGTCTAATACTGATACAATTCCTTATCGATTATGTAATATACTTTCCAAGTATTGATAAACAGAGCAAAGCAAGCATCATAATAACTAACTGAATTCTAGATTTTTATTTGCTTCACAAGATCTGTGGTGAAACCCATGTGTTCTTGCCGCATCGAGTCAGCAGTATTTAGAATGTCCTGAACTGAAACTCCTTTCCTAAAAGCAGCAGACGTAGCTGCCCCTCTAAATGAATGCCCTAGAAGCAGCTGATGTAGCTGCCCCTCTAAATGAATGCCCTAGAAGCAGCAGACGTAGCTGCCCCTCTAAATGAATGCCCTAGAAGCAGCAGACGTAGCTGCCCCTCTAAATGAATGCCCTCTAAACTTATTACAGTTTTATGCCAGAAAAACTCTAAACTTCACAAAGGCATCGAGAAATAGTATCTGTTGACACAGGCTTAAATGTTTTATGGGACAATAACAACTTGTCACAAGTACCATCACTGGACACAAGTTTGACTCATCAAACTTCCTGACTTTTTAAATTAAACAAAGGCCTATTTTGGGGAGTTTTTTTTAAACCTTTATTTATTACAAAGATTATAGTGTTTTTATCAGGGTATACCCCCATGCCTGTAACACTCTGAACTCTCTGTGCTGTGACTAACGCCAGCAATGCTTCCTTTTTAGTGTCAATAATTTACTAGTCAATGTAGATAGTGGAGTGAATGTACGCAAACATGTCAAAACAACTGAAGCATCCCAGGTAAAAGAGTACCAAGGCAAAGGTGGTTACCACTCGAAAATTTCTTTAACGTTTAATTAAATCAGTGTCAATGCACCACTCTACACATTTAAAAGTTTGGGTTAACATTGATCGGTGGGTGTTGACAACACTGTAAGAACAAAAGGAAGCTAACCAAGCCAAATAGTTAATAATGGTCACTGTAGTCGGTGCACAGGGATTAATACATTGTCTATTGCACCAACTACACCACCTCTGCCATGCATATTGGTATCAGACATTAGCTTCTATTAAATAAGCCTAAAGAGAAACTGTATTATACCACACATTGCTACAGCCGCGTGAAAAAAAAAATACAGTGTTTACTGGGCATGCTCAGCCTTATATAGGGCCATGTGACGGACTACAGGTCTCGTTTAATCACGTTGATCAGCTGACCAGTATTGTGACCCCGATAAGGCGGAGGCCAAGTGAAGAAGAATTTGAATTTAGAAACGTTAGGAAAAAGAACCTTATTGGATTAAAACTCTTTCAATGTTATATCCACTCGGTTAGTAGTAGAAGGAAGGGGGGTGTCAGCACACTTTTTCAGAAAGTATTCCCTGGGGGCACTCCCCACCCCCTGGGAGTGTCCTTAAACTACTCGGTTTAAATTGGTCAATCACCAGGTAAAGGCTCTATTAAAAAGACATAACTCTTTTTTTTTTTCAATATGACCAGCCTTGTCCTATTTGCTAGTTTACTTATACAGGAATATCAAAATCTTGTACCTAAAACGTGTACTCCTTTCTCAGAAAGCTTACATGTTCAATAAGAACAAAGTCGAAACTTCCCCCTGTATCAGACAACTCTGTAACTGTCATTCTCCTTGGCTGACATATTCATTTATTGTAAACCTATGCTGAATATCTAGTTTGCTACATATGACAAATGAGTTTGCCCATTTCTCATATGAGTGAAATAATCTTTAGTGCAACGTAAAACCCGAATCAAACAAACAACTAATCGGAATAGAATACAATATTATAGTCAATTCAGAGCTAAAATGAGCTCGTATACAATACAGGATCATGGATCAATTCAGAGTTCAAAATGAGTTTGTATACAATACAGGATCATGGATCAATTCAGAGTTCAAAATGAGTTTATATACAATACAGGATCATGGATCTCTTCAGAGTTCAAAATGAGTTCGTATACAATACAGGATCATGGATCAATTCAGAGATCAAAATGAGTTTGGATATAATACAGGATCATGGATCAATTCAGTGGTCAAAATGAGTTTGGATACAATACGGGATCCTGGATCAATTCAGAATGCAGAAGTCAAAATGAAGTTACTATCCATTTTTTTAAATAATTATTAATTAATACAAGTGTTTTATGTTAAATAATATTCTCAGAATTTATGAATAAACTTCATTTCTTTTCAGAATAATGCATCCAAACTTCTTCTGGCAATAATGGAGAGTAGGCATGACAGTGAGAATGCTGAGCGAATCCTCTATAATATGAGCCCCAAACAGTTGGTAGGTTTTCACATCAAGGACTAAGCGGTTGATTAACAATATGCTACAGTGGATTGATTGTAAAGCTGGATTAACTTTTTGCCTATTTAGCATACAATATATTTTAACCTTTTTTGCACACATTTTATTCTTTGATGTTCCATTAACTAGAAGTGTGCAATGATGTATAAGCCTGTGCTTGTAGATTGGATGTCTCGAAACCACTGAGGGTAGCGATTTCTGACCTGATTGTGGGTAAAATCAAAGGTATAATCAAATGCTGCAGATACAGTTGTAATATTGTTGCACAATTCTGGTTACTGGACAATGTTTGCACCTGTTGAAAGGGCACACAAATAAGCAACACTTTCCCAACACAACTTTTCTGTTACACATTTTATAATGTGTACTTGACGATATTCAAAAACATCTTATTGCATTTTATTGTTAATTATTTTGTATTTTGTGTTCTTACACAAAGGATATAGTAAGAGGGAGCGTTGCAAGGTCTTTCAGAAAATTTACATTTTACTCGCATAATATATCTATTGCACAGAACTGGCTTTAGCCAGGACCTCTGCAGGCTTATTCTCAACAATGTTTAATTTGGTTTATTGATAAAATCCAAAATTTTAAGTCGAAAATAATTGTTGACTTTGCAACCCTCTTCAATGACTGTCAATCCTATCATGCTATCTTCCTAACAGTACACATTGTACTATAGGCCGTAATCCATTTTAATCCTGGCTTTAGGTGGGCTATTTCACTAACCTCTGACAGACAGCTATGGCTTGGTTAATTTACAGGTGGATGCCATGAAACAAGTCTTCTTACAGGCTGTGGCCGACGGAGAAATTCTATTAAAGGTTCTTTTGACATTGTGTTTATTATGGTGGTCTGTCAACATTCATTCTCTTTTAATTGTCTTGTGGACGAGTAGGGCTAGACGAAATAAATCAATTCAAAGTTAAAGAAATCAGGGCCAAAACGCGGCTTATAAGCTTTCTAAAACTCCTTGTAAGTCAGAGCTGGAGGGAGCTTTCTATTGCCCTGGTGATCTTCGTGCAAACTGGCAACATGAAGCAGTGTTTGTTGTGACAACAAGCACTGTACTCGTGACATTGCTTCTTTTTATCTTGTGCTTTTTTGAATCTCCTAGTTGTTCATGGCCGCGGTCGTGGCTTAGTGGTTAGCGAGTGCGCTTTCGGAGCCTACTTCGATGTACCGTTCACGGGATCGAGTCCGTCTGTCGACCCTCAGGTATATGAGTGAGTCACAAGATGTGGCTCCGGCAATCGCGGGGGTGGTTTTTACGAGGTTTCCTCCCAGTTTTCCACCGTAATAAGGCAAGGAGCAGTGTGAAGTGGACAATCCGTCGTTGTATAAGTGAAATACCCTTGAGTACGACGTTAAACCCCAATCAAACAAACAAACAAAACCTAGTTGTTCATTGCCAAGTGCCTCCAAAGGGGGATTTCCTTCTCCCGTTGGGCAAGTAGGCTTCTGCCAGTGAAATAATATCAAAATCCTTGTGTTGCCGTTAAAAGGCTGGTTTTATTCCCCTATTCAGCGGGCCCAGTCAGACAAACAAAAAAGTCTTGTTAGTCACAGACTTCTTCTATGTATAGCAGATATATGATGAGTATTGAGGGTTGTTACAGACATTCTCTCCTGGCCAGAAAAATACAGTCCTTATGTAAGTGGTCTCGGAGCTAATGGGGAACAGGAAGCCAATCTGTTTTGTGATATCTTTGTGTTTATACTTCCTGTGATTGTCCTGTATTGTCTTTGTTAGTTGCTATTGGTGTCTAGGGTGGTTTCCTTCACCCATTGGGCTAACACACTGTCAAATGAGTGAAATATATTGTAAGGCTAGTAAATGATATTGACATTGACCAAACAACATTCCTACTGGCTGTATACTTGACCTCTGACCCCTGACCCAGAGGGTTGTGGCTATATTGACTCCTGCTGTGCCATATTGATGAAGTTACTTAAGTATTTCTTCAAGTTAAGAAAAAATACATTAACACCGTTTTTACTTATCTTTTTATTATCCTGAATGAAAGACTATATGTGAAACTTATAAAATGTCAACTTAATTATTTCACATTTTTCGATGGAAAATGAAATGCTGAAATTTGGCTAAATATTACTAAACTTTAAGAAGCACTTTAGTATGTTATTGAATATGGGCCCAAGTCTTTGTGTAAAATATATATATATATTTTGTTTTTACTAAAACTTAACTGTTTACATGTTACAAAGATGTTATGTTTCTTACTGGTTGAATGTTGGCACATAATTGATGATAAAGGGGGCCTAATTGGTATTAATGTTGCATGTTGCCTGGCATGATTAGATATTGTTTAAAATATTTGATAAAATAATCAAATTTTCAAAACCACATGATATCCCTTCTGTGTTGCATGGTGTAAAAGCTTGCATATTTTTGCGATAACAAAATGTAATAACAAAAGCATTTCTGGCGAGTGGGACTTTAGGGATCATGTACTTTGAGCCTAGGGGCAGCACAATAAAGAGGATTCACGGCTCTTTAAATCCTGTGTTTGTGATATGTCTTGCTGTTATTTTTCTCAGTCAAAGCTTCACCCAATTTAGCTGACACCCCTTTTGGTATAAAAATATATCTTTTCCACTGTCTGCTGTTATGGGCAGCTTGATTTGACAAGTTTTCTGGCTTTGGGCCATGATACAGTGGTAAGCATGTCGGCTTACTAATCCTACTTCGATGTAATGCTCACGGGTTCGAGGCCATTGGTCAACCTCAGGTATATGAGCGAATAACACGCTTTGGCAACTGCAGCAGAGGTTTTTACATGGTTTTTTCTTGGTTTCCCCCCATATTGAGTCAAGCAAAATGATGACTGGACAATATGTCACCATATGAGTGAAATATCCTTGAGTATGACAGTTTTTTTTGCAAACATCAGCAATGTATAGTCATATAAGGAAAAAAATAATTGAGTATAGCATTAAACACAGATCAAATAAGTACAATATAAAAACATATAATTTTGCACACTTGTAAAGGTGAAAATATTTTCTGGGATGTTAATGAGTACATGTGACCCCTGTTCAGTGGAATGGCATGATCTTCTTCTTCTTCATCTCTATTGTTAGCATGATTATTCACTACATTTATGTTAACTTGACTATTATGTTACAGATCAATAATTGTTGTTTTTCTTTCAAATATATGCTGGCAGTCGTTTGTGAGGGAGCTTCCTTTTGCCCTGGTGCTTTGAGAGTAATGGGTTGCGTCTTGTAATTGTCCTGGCTTGTCTCTGTTTGCTGTTAAGCTACTCCAGTTACCGGTGCCTTGGTTTCTTAGGGCTAATGGACAACACAAAATGAATTGGTTCATGGTGCCTTAGACTGTAATGTTGCTCATTTTGTCTCCTGGCACATGTCAAGCTTCGTGTTAGTATATATTGCCAGGAACATTTAGGGAGAATGGGAAGTTGGAGACAGCTTCCTGGTGCTCTCAAAACAAAGAAACTGTTCTGCTATCATTGTATTGCGTCTTGCATTGTCTTTTTTTGTTGTTGCCAGCACTGGTACACCACCATATGAGTGAAATAACCTAAAATATGGTATTTTAATGCCATTTAAACAAGCAAACAATCATTAGGGGAAATTCACTGGCCGGTTGATCATTAGGCAGTCAAGTTTCAATTGGATTGCATTGTTTTAAATTACTCAGTGTCAAACAAAACACATGAATCGATAAATTGTGTACCTGCCTAGCCACACATGTCCCTCATACTTTGTGTTCCGTGTTTTGTTTGTCCACAATACCAGCCCCAAACTGGATACAATAAATGTACACCTATTGGAGTACTGTATTATTGTTGTTGAAAAGCTCTCTGGTTAAGGGCATGTTGTTTGGAGAGTAGCAATGCTTTCTTTTCTTAGCACTGGAGGAATATTAACCTTCCAACAGTATCATACACTTCACATTTTTACGGATGAGCTAGTGTCAATCATTGCTGTCTTATAAGTGAAATACCCTTAAGAATGACATAAAACACCAATCAATCAATCTCTGGTTAAGGGCTGTGAGTTTAGAAGTTTATCTTTGATGGCAGTAGACATATTAGACTGACATAGCAAAAATCATCTCATGGGTTGGTTGCGCTGCTGTATTCTGTTTAAAATAGGGTTGAGTGTGGCACTAACCACCAATCAAACTATTAATCAGTGTTTTTGACCAAACCTCCAGGTGGATGTGGCTAAACAAGCCTACCACTCTGAGGACACAGATGATGACATCGATGATGGAGAGGAGGAGGATAATGAAGAGGCCTCCCCTAAAGCTGTTGGTCATAACATCTACATACTGGCTCATCAGGTAAATTACCTATGTATTTCTCCTCTGTGTTTGGTTTTAATCATCTAACAAATATTTTAATGGAGCTTGGACCTGAAATGATGAAGCTGTCAACAAGATAATGAAAAGAGACCTTTCCCGCCAGACTGGGCCCAATACTGAATTAGACTTTTCCTTTATGGTGGTCACTGCTTTCCAGTGTATAATTTTTTTAATTTTTTTTGTTACAAAATGATTTGTATTTTTAAGGGCACTGCATTGGACATTTGTTACCTATCCTTAGTCACCTGTAGCTTTGTTGACAACTACAGGAAAATTGCCCATCTGTTTTCTATACACCTAATAACTTAATTTGATTTTTGTTTATGTTTCTTTCTTATCTTTCAGAATTAAATTGTGTTTTTTATGTATACTACATGTATTGAATTAATCCAGTGTTACATACAGCATAGAACAAGGTTTCATTATTTGATTTTTTTAAATTTTCAGTTGGCTCATCACAATAAAGACTTGGCAGAACAATTGAAGCCGACCGGAGCTGACACACCTGGTGACCAGGCCTTGACTTTTTATGCTAATCACACAGCACAGATTGAGGTATGGTTGTTTTTGTTTGTTTGATTGGGGTTAAACGTCGTGCTCAAGGGTATTTCACAAATATGACAACAGATTGTTGATTACCACTGTTCTTAGCTTGAATACAGTAGAAAAATTGAGAGGAAACTATGTAATGTCAGGGAATGGTTTCTTCCAACTGTTGTGTTGGCATGCCGCAGTATGAGTGAAATTACCTTAAGTACAGCGTAAAACCCCAATCAAACAAATTCTCTCAGAATGTAAATAACTATAACACCAAATAAATAAGTAGAATAGCCCTTGAACTAAAAACAGCTGCCTCAGTTTCTACATTATCTTGCTCAAACTTTATTCAATTTTTTTTAAAACTTGGTTAATAGCTACAGCCTTTGAAAAGAGGGTGGAGTTTGATGCTGAGCATAATCTGTGCGTAATTAGGAACCAAACTGCAATCAAATTGGTCAATCCTTTCAGCTCAATATCTGAGTTAACTGTTATCTGATTCTTGTCAAAAGAACTCAACAGTAACAATCTATGAAGCCGGAGGTCAAGTAGGAAAGTTAGCGAAAACCGTGCAAACTTAATTACTACACTGCAATCTGATTGGTTGATTCGTTTTCACTCAATATATTGCTGTAGTGTTGTCTGACTTATGTCTAACTTGCTCAGTAGGTATAACTTATTAAGACGAAAGTCAATTTTGATGGTGAGCGTATTCTGTGCATGATAAGGTACGTGTACTGCAATCTAGTTGGTCAAGTCATTTCCGCTTAATATCTTGCTTAAATGTTGTTCGTTTTTGTAAAACCTTGCTGGTAGCTACATCCTCTGTGTAAACTATGTCATCTGATGACAATAATATTGCCTGAATACTATATGTCTTAATAAAAATAAAACACCTTTTGACTTGTTTAAATTTGCTTTCTGGAATCTGTCCATTGTATATGGTTAAGTCAGATAATACTGATGATAGTGGAGAGGTATATTATGCAATCTTCACATTGCTTTTGTTTTGAAAATAATCTTAGAATGATTTCAGTTGACTATTTTGATAGCCCAACCTTAGGAAAACGTATAAAAATACAAAATATATTGTTTATAGCCAGTAGTGTCTAGGTTTTTTTTTTTTTAAGCATTTGGGTTTTACGGTGACATTTATATCATAGATTCAGGTTTTTCTTCATTTCTGTTGTTAGATTGTCCGTCATGATAGAACCATGGAACAGATTGTGTTTCCTATCCCAGAAATCTGTGAATATTTGACAGAAGAGACAAAGACTAAGGTTTACTACACTGCTGAGAGAGACGATCAAGGCAGTAAAGTGACGGACTTCTTCGACCGCCATGAAGACATGTTCTCTGAGATGAAGTGGCAGAAAAAATTAAGAGGTATTGTTTTCTAAACTTCAAATGAATAATGTTCTCGTCAAACTAATATGCTTGTATTGTTGGAAAAACTTTAAAACAAATTATGTTTTATTGTTCAAGCCATTATAAATTAAGTATTGTTGTCAAAAGTAATGCATTATTGTCACAAATTTGGGTAAATCAAATGGATTATTAGTTCATGACATTTACTAGCCCACAATATATTTTACTGGTCATACAGACCAATAGTTTATGACATTTACTAGCCCGCAGTACATTTTACTGGTCATACAGCCCAGTAGTTTATGACCTCTTCATGCCCACAATACATTTTACTGGTCATACAGACCAGTAGTTTATGACATCTACATGCCCACAATACATTTTACTGGTCATACAGACAAGTAGTTCATGACATTTACTAGCCTACAATACATTTTACTGGTCATATGGACAGGAAGTTTATGACATTTACTAGCCCACAATACATGTTACTGTTCATATGGACCAGTAGTTTATGACATTTACATGCCGACAATATATTTTACTGGTCATGCAGACCAATAGTTTATGACATTTACTAGCTCAAGATACATTTTACTGTTCATATGAACCAGTAGTTTATGACATTTACTAGCCTACAATACATTTTACTGGTCATACAGATAAGTAGTTTGACATTTACTAGCTCACGATACATTTTACTGTTTATACAGACCAGTAGTTTATGACATCTACATGCCCACAATATATTTTACTTGTCATACAGACCAATAGTTTGACATTTACTAGCCAAAATACATTTTACTGTTCATATGGACCAGTATTTTATGACATTTACTAGCCCACAATACATTTTACTGTTCATATGGACCAGTAGTTTATGACATTTACTAGCTCACGATACATTTTACTGTTCATATGGACCAGTAGTTTGACATTTACTAGCCCACAATACATTTTACTGTTTATACAGACCAATAGTTTGTGACATTTACTAGTTCACGATACATTTTACTGTTCATATGGACCAGTAGTTTATGACATCTACATGCCCACAATATATTTTACTTGTCATACAGACCAATAGTTTATGACATTTACTAGCCAAAATACATTTTACTGTTCATATGGACAGGAAGTTTATGACATTTACTAGCCTACAATACATTTTACTGGTCACACAGATTAGTAGTTTGACATTTACTAGCCCACAATACTTTTTACTGTTCATATGGACCACTATTTTATGACATTTACTAGCCCACAATATATTTTACTGTTCATATGGACAGGAAGTTTATGACATTTACTAGCCTACAATACATTTTACTGGTCATATAGATTAGTAGTTTGACATTTACTAGCCCATAATACATTTTACTGTTCATATGGACCAGTAGTTGATGATATTTACTAGACCACAATACATTTTACTGTTCATACGGACCAGTATTTTATGACATTTACTAGCCCACAATACATTTTACTGTTCAAAAGGACAGGAAGTTTATGACATTTACTAGCCCATAATACATTTTACTGGTCATACAGATTAGTAGTTCATGATATTTACTAGACCACAATACATTTTACTGTTCATACGGACAAGTAGTTTAGGACATTTACTAGCCCACAATACATTTGTCTTATCCGCAATGATAAATAGTCTAAATTTGTTTTTAAAAATCACTGTTCACCGTTATTATTGTTACTGATCTGAGACCTGTGCAAATTTCATTCATGCTCTTTTGACACCAAGCCATTAGTAAGTCATGTTCTCAATCAAATAAAACTCATCACACTAAGGGTAGTAGGCCTGTATTTCAAACATAATTATATTTCATTTCTTAGCAGTGGAGGAAGATTAATTTTCTAACACAGTAAAACACTTCACATTTTATGGTTGTGTTAGCTGGATTAACTGTTGGGGTACATTGAGGTCTCATAAGTGAAATACCCTTCATCTTAAGCACTAATCAAGTGGTGTTTGAAGAATATACATGTGACTGTTTCAGCGAATCCCCTATTGTTCTGGTTCAGCAGCCATATGCAGCTGTGGAGTGGAGTCTCCTTCAACTTTGCTGTCCTCATCAATCTACTGGTTGCTGTCTTCTACCCATTTAATGATACCAAGAAAGGTAAACTACTGCTGTAAGAACGTAGCCATGCT
>JAQQZZ010093849.1:0-17331 GCA_030265115.1 Mopalia vespertina | reverse complement strand
CTGGTGTAATAATGGTATAAGTAATGCTTACAAACTGTTGTTATAATGATATAAGAATTTCTTACAAACTGTTGGAATAATGATATAAGTAATGCTCGCAAGCTGTTGCAATAATGATATTTATCTTCACAAGCTGCTGTAATAAGTTCTTTTTTCTAGTCTTTGGCGACTTTGTTGTGTTTGTAGGCCTATCCTGTGTATAATTCATAATACATCACGCGTAGCCTACTCATTCAGCGATTTTAACGTATGAATTGTTTAAAATGATTGCCCCACGCAGAAATACACAACTTCTGTATTTTCTGTGTCTACATCAGTTCTTATAAAATGAAAGCTATTAATAATAACGTATTGTTACATTCACTGTAATTACCGTTAAATAATCAAATATAATAACAAACTTGTATAATTGATTCTCACATACACAAAGTTACAGAATACACGAGGCAAACATTGACTTGTAGAGTTACACATTTTAACAATGGAATCAACTAGCATCATAATAACATGTGGTTTTCACAAATGTCAAATAATTTTACAAAGTGGCGTTCATATTTCTAAATGAAAGCATAATAAAGCATTTGATGACAGTTAGATCTAATAAATTCACACACAATTAACTGCAATTATCAGAAAGAGTAAGACAAACAGATGGAAAGCCGTGTTTCTAAATGGGAAGAGCTTCACGGTGACTAATTTGTACGATTCCTGATAGCTGTTAATGCTCTATATGGAGAGAACAAACGAATGGCAGTTTTTCCTATCTCTGGGCTTATTTGTGTTGCTTTGGGCCTCGGTTCTGGCTGGTCAGTCTCGCGTGATCTCCCCTGATTATCTCTTCAGGGCGGGTCAGCTGGTGCTTAACTCGGCAAATAAAGCCAATTCGTTCAAACAAAATTCCAATCGAAACGATCCGATAAATATTAGTGATGTTTATTTTACCTAAGGGCGTTGATATACTGTTAAAAAGTAAAAGGAAAGGATATTAGCAGCATTTTTTGTCTTTTAGGTTGATTTTAATGAAAACTAATTTTCATTTTCTTTTGCACACACCCAAGGGATCCTACCAGGCGGGTTTACATTTGCGAAATTGTGGTTAGATTGTATCCAGATAGGTCATTGATACCAATCCAGCTATTTAAACCCATTCCATCTCGTTATATGACATACCCTAATCAGCATTGTTCTCACTGTGTCCTATAATAACTAAGGCACACCATGCAGTAGGTGCGAGAAATCCATACACATTGCATAAGGAAATCTGTACACAGTACACACATGGGCACAACGGTTTTACAGAGATTAATCATTATGTGTCAGATCTGGTCACAATCTAGCCAGTTATAGCCCTCTCTCCGCGGCTATTTAAACCGATATATCTCATAGTGTGTTTTCATTTTCGTGTTTAGTGACGAGGGTTCTATACAGCCACCTGAATAAATAAAAAAGAATCGGCATCAAGTACTATGATTCATTAGAATTCGTCTACCTGACGCACACGGTCTAGTAACGTCTTGTAACCACTCACCAAACTGCCTGCGGGGCACTTAACTAGGCTCATACCAGGCACGACCAATAATAAATGTTTGCTTTGACTGATTGAGTTCCAGACCGTACTCCAGTTTATTTCACTTATATGACGGTGTTAAAATAAAGGTATGGTGCCGCTTTTATCACTTTATCGATCGTAAGACTGGTCCCCCCTTTTTTTTACTCAGCACCTTATTATATAATCTTTTGTAATTTTTCCTTCAACTTTGTTTATAAATTTGATTTATTTATAAGCTCTGTAGAAAAACGGAAGATAATTTTCTGCGTGATTGTTTTTTTAATTATAATATTATGTTACACAAACTGATAATGTAATGTGATTAGTATTCAAATCACAGGGGGTGTTGGGGGGGGGGGGGGGGCATTATTTGTTGGTAAAACTGAAATGTGGCCTCCACAAATTTTTTTTACTCATATGTTCAATTTGATGTCAAGGCCAAATACTTGTTGCTGAGATTCTGGTAAAAATTGTTCGATATTAAAATAATGATTGTCATTTAGCACACAATTAGTCTGTTATATATTGTTTATTATTTGAGACATAGACTATAACTGGATCATTACATGCTCAGTGACCATTGGATGTCGGTTTAAACTTGACAGGGTATCTTCAATTGTAGTGGGGTGCTAAAATTCCCATGGGTTAATTGTGTTGTTAAATAATTCTCTTGATTTTTTTAACACTGTAGCATAATGATCATTGAGTTTAATAGCTTGGAATTAATTCGTCTTTTCTGTCAGTTTCCGGCACTTCCGTTTTCTTTACACTCAGATTTTGTGACACTATGTCAATGCCAGGTGAGTTATCATCGCCAATTGATATCACGAGGATACCTGTAATTAACCATCACTGATTGGCTATAGAATCCGAACTCTCCGAACTAAGTGGAATTTATCCAATGACAAGTGTTGTCATCTAAGCTGACGACCTGGGCGGTGTAACTGACTTATACCACTTGCTGGAAATACGAAGTTGTAGCACCTAATCTGGAATGTTTAAAATGCCTTTGAATTCCATTAAATGTTTTAGTATTAAAACATCCATTGAAATACAAATTAATTCAAAGTCAATCAGCGGGATTTAAATATGTTTCTATTATTGTGGCTGTTTATGCCTATAGAACTTCTGCGGAATAGCAGTTGTAACTAAATAGGACTAAAACGACAATCCGAGGTTTTACACCCAGACACGGGTTAGGGGGGCCTGAATAGATAGCTCACAATCAGCAGTTATTATAAAAGGTGTTTTGACTGTGTGGATATCTTTTAAAACCGCATTATTTGAGAATTGACTTGGTAACTCATGTTTGGTGAACTTTCCATGCCTTTTCTTGGTATAACATTGACTAGTATTCAATAACTATTTACCAAAATCTTTCGCGATAACTTTTTTTCAATTAATTAAGAGACATACTGTTTTGGTGGCATTATTGTAAATATTTATTGAAAAGTACCCAATGTCATTGGGACAAAAGTGATGCGGCATGGAAAGGCCACCATATGTGAGTTACAGAGTAACTTACCAGATGGAATCTAACGCGATAAGTAACTACCAACACACTCAGAACTACATTGTCCATAACTGCTAATTACAGGCTATCGATATATCGAGACTCACTTTATTTTTGTTTTTGTTTTCCAATAATAAAAAAATTATGAAACTAAATTATACAGATGACCTTTCTTTCAGAAAGAGAAAATCGCTAACAATTCTAAATTTACCAAGTTAAAAATACCCAAACGTGGATCGTAGTTACAAAGACTTGTAGATCGTGCACACATCGAGAGATTCAATATTCACATTTTGATCAAATAAATTCTTCGAGAATTTACATGAATCACAATTGGATGATTTGCGCCGGAAATATATTCCAACTAGACGTTTAACCCAACAAGGGCATTTACATTTCACTTTCAATCCTGGGATTTACCTGTGACTAATCTGTTGCTATGTGTGTGTGTATCTTGAATGCACGAGAAATACAAACATACCTGAGCGTTATATCTACCGAACATACACACCTGTATACAGGTAAAAGCCATCAATCAACACTATAGTCTCTTAATAAAACACTGATAGCTGATTCCTTCCGGATTATAAAGATTAACTCAGATTATCCCTTCTGACAACATATTCTAATAGTAAAACGGTCAATAAGACTAAGAGCCTGTGAAAGAGAAGAAAGGTTAGTCATTATTTTTTTATTTTTATTTTTTACGCAACGAAATCTTGATGACATTCATTTGGTACGAGGTGTATCATTGTTTAATACTATTTCTTCACTTTAAAACAACTATCCTGGTCACGCTTTTTCTGAAGGATATAGCATTTAGGCTCAAATCAACTTACTTAAATTTAATTAAGGTAGGGTTTATAAAAAATTTAAAATAATAAAGTTATGTGATTTTTCGTGTACCATGTTATACTTTATAGACTAAAATATTCTCTTACATTATTGATCTGTTTAAAATAAACAAATCAGTTAAAACAGCATAGATTTAACATATTTAGAAAAAATTAATGCTGTATTCAAATATATATATATTTATTTTATTTTATATTTTTGTGCAATTTATTAAACGAATAGCTCTTGATTTCCGACCAGTCGACTAAGGCGTCTGGGTTAGTGGTTCATAAAATAGAATATTAACTGGTTACTTCCGTGATCGGAACTGCAAGCATGTGACCCAAGGTGAAGAAAGAACATAAACGCGTCAAATGTCTAATTAATGCCTAATAATCGAGATCAAATAGGCAAATGTGACGTTCTCGTGTCCCAACACCAGATGTGAAAACAAACGGCTACGGGTAGGGCCAGTACCCCGGAGTCTGGCCATAGAGTTGAGGGGAAGGACCCCTCCGAGCTCTGTAAGAGTCTTCTATTATATTGACAGGACTCGCAGCTCAACTTAACAAAACCCTAAACGGTCTTGCTGAAGAGTTTTTGCCGCTCTGCTGATCTCCTCTCCACCCCTCGGCACTTTTCTTTTACAACAAGGTTCCTCTGAAGCTCAGTAGGAGGTCGCCGAGGACTACAACAATAGGAGTGAATAGCCCGTCCTATTCTTAACAAATCAAGGTGTAATTCAAAGTGGCAATTACAAGCGGCTAGAATAAACATCCAATCATTACAAATTATTTTCTTCCACACTATACCTTCATTAGACTGATCGGTAAACAATTATTTCCAGATTAACACCTTGGTTTGACAGCTATCACCTTTGGAACGATTCGGAATCCAAACCAGCTATAAGTAGAACAATATGTCAGCTCTAACAGCAATCGCAATGTAACGCTGCCATCCCCATTAACACGTCACGAGCGCCACTAGACTGCGTCAATCTTGTTTGGAAAAAAAGGGAACTGCTGATTTTTATCTGTAATTTAATATTAATGGAAGGAAAACAAAATATATCCAACCGCCCATATAAACATTTCACTACTTTGGAGGCCTTTAACCAAATTGCTTCCAAAATGTTTAACAGTCTATGACATGAACTATTTTCCAAACGCTTTAAGCATTTACAGTGAACACGCTTTTTTCTCCAGTGATGCAAAATATAGCTCCATATTTCTTGCTTTAAATGTTGACGCCTGTTTTTTTTCTAACTTTGGAATTTCAAATCTGAGTTTGTATACATAAATTTTTAAACAAATATCAAAGCAACTAGACTACGATCAAAGCTCTTTAAAACTGATATCTACCGTAGACACACGATAACATGTTATAGTCTTATGCATAAAACGGTTTTAGACTGCAGTCAGTAGACACATTTTGTTATTAATATGTGAGATGCTTCTCGTTTCATTATGGTTATTTGATACAGGTATTTAGTTATGGAGACTTTCCATTTGTCCCGACGAATCGCTGGTGCCCGTCTTGGGGAAAACTCTTATGATTTGACGGCAGAAAAACAGTAAAGGATAATAGAAGGACGCGAAGGTTTCCGCTTAACGGCCAGAGATATTTGTCCCGAGCAATATTTGATTGACATCTGCACGAGCGCCGTAGCCACTCCCATTTGCTGGCAGGTGGGCGGATTAGTGGGTAAGACAAAAGCTAATCATAACGAACTTCAGCGAGTGTTGGTCCCGTGGGCTTTAAGATGGTTAAATACCTCTGACATGTCCATAAAACATCCTCAAGCAGGAAATTATAGGTTGTCGGAGAGTGCAATATTAGAGGTGTGTATTGTATATATTGGCTGTATATCGAAGTGAAGTAGCCACTCAAGGGGATTCCCTATTGAAGATAATCGCATTGAATAGGGCTAGCATTGAGCAGGTGAAGACAGCCTCCAAAACATCGCCAGACACGGGCTTCCTTAAGAGCACTCCAAAACACCAATCTCTTTCTTTACAGAGACAGGCAACGTGTCAAAAGTACTTAAGTGTTATACAAGTTAGGACAATCCTTACACATCTACAACGAGATGAATTCTTTATTGAGTTCAGCGGCCTCGACTCTACCCAGTCTTCATGGCACCTATAACACAAACAGTCACCTAGGACAAGTCTTCTCCCACCAGAGACCATCGTTTGCCATCCAGGAACTGTTAGGTCTAGCGCCATCATGTAAGCAAAACTCTGGGACGGATTTTCACTACGAGGGCAGTTCAGTTCAGACACCAGGCGTTATGTTTCTACCGGGGTTTAACACAGGTTCGTTAACAGGCGATTCTCAACCTCCACTTTACCACCAGAGAGACTTTAGGGAAAACCAAATGGACCCGAGGATAGATCCGACTTCAACATCTTACTATCACCCTTGGAGAATGGAATTTAGTCAGGTGCCCCACCCTGCAGTTTCATCTGTCCCCACCCACAGACAAGTTCATCACCGACTAGGAAACACCATCAACTCAACAGATACAGATATTTTTGGATTCCGACAAAGGAATACAAGTCAAGGTTTGTTATATAAGATAAAATAATATATAATAATGTTTGCTTATTCCTGTCATTCAATATTCATTTTGGTCGAATTACGAAATATATATATCTCCTGGCGGTGAGCAAGATATGATCCTTGTCCATCCAGTTCAGATTGGTTTGTCTATTTGATATTATTGTGGTCCGTTGTTTAGTCTGATGTTGTTAATGAGGATTGGCGCGTTTCTTAAAGACGATAACCATTTGCCCTTCTTTGGAGAATACAAAGGGTTTCCATTTTCCCGCATTACACTAGTCTGCAGTATAAACAATGAATGTCATAATGTCATTCCCGCTACAATAATATTGCTATCCTGTAGGCACATAAATACGTATATCGGTTTCTATAGCGTACTTTCAATTTGAAACTCTATCCGTCTAAATGCTGCAGTCATAACGGACGGGAACAGGCAGAGGGGAGGTCATTAATCAGAAAAATCACACTGCTAACATGACAACCTCGGCTGATTAGTATTGTCTTTCAAAACAACTGGGTCAATATCGATTTGATGATTAAAAAACACGGCAGTGGGACTGTCAATTCCGTGAAATGTTAGCGCATACATTTTCCTTTTGTTGAATAAAAATTATATATTGGCCTATATATGTTCTGCTAAATCAGGACAGGTGACAATACTGCTAATTAAAATTAGGATTTTTATCCTGTATAGAAGAATTTTAATGTATATACCTTTTTTATTTTCGAGGATTTTTTAACAAATGAAGAGCAAATAAAAAGTCTATATATAAAAATATTATTAAATCGTAACAAAAATAATCAGAATAATGATACAGGCAACACCTTATATTTTGTAAATTATACTAGGCTACATACTATAATGAAGTAAACATTTATGTCATCGGTACAGAGCACCTTGACTAAACAGTATTGAACCCTCCTTCCTGGGGACTGTTTTAAACCGGCAGACGATTATTTTGTTTATAAATATCAATACGCGAAAATCACGAGACAATATGGATTAATCTTTTTAATGTGATATGTGGGATTTCCGAAATCAGTGTGGTCCGATTTAATTTTATCATTGGCCGTCTGAGTTAAGTTTTCCGTGGTTTATTTACCATAGTGTACTTATGTAGGTCTTTAAGCCTTTACTCACAGGTTAAGTATACTCGTCGATAATACAAACAGACAACTTACTCGCCCACCCACACTGACATATTTAGGGTATGTGTCTGTTTGTCAAAGTTTCTTAACACATTCGAACAATCACAGTTTCATTGATTAAATATATGGAGAGCTTTTTCAGCGTACTATAATATGTTTTTAAAAAATGTTGGACCTTTTTTATAGTCACAAAGTTCAACTTTGTTTGGTTATAATTAAAGAATAGCAAAGTTATTTTTTTAGCACATGAGTAGCCCGTGTTAGAATATTTCGTTAGGCATTTCCCACTAATCCTTCGTCGGCATTTAGAAGTTTGACTACAGTAAAATAACAAACTATTTTCCTCGGTTTTTCAAGTTTTGGAATTTTTGTCGCACATCTCTGTATACATTAATCGACATCTCTGTGCCAGTGCGATCCATTAAATAAACCCATATATATATCTGCATTGAAACGTTAATCGTAAAGCAATAAATCCAAAAGTTAAACAGCCATACAATAATACTATATGTGAGGTTCAACATTATACACGTTTAACGGAGTATCATAGAATTTTATAAAAAAGTGGCAAAAAAAAAAAGAAAAAAGATTTATACTGATACCCGGTGGAGGCAAGCAAATTTTTCTCTCTTCAATTATTCAAAATATTTTAAATATATATATATTTTAAAACATCGGTTAAAATAACAGCACATTGAAGGGCAGTGTAATAGACAGTTTTTCGTACTGTTTTTCCTCTGTCAATTAAGGAACTACATTTATTACTAATTATCACATCTTGCGTCTATAAACATAGATAAATAAATATTTAACTATTTTGTTTTTTCCGTAGGTGTAAATTAATTAAACCTATTAATTGTCACAATATATAACAGTAATAAACCAACTGGAAAATGTAGATGATTAACAATGAAATTAATTTCATTTTTCCTGTTATATAGCAATAAAGTTAATAAGAAAACAAGAGAACTATATTATTTATATTTAAAAAAATACAAATTAACTGTAAACCTGTTAATGTTATTTCACGAAAATAAAAGTATTTAAATTATTATAGCTTTCACTGATTGTCTATCGTTTGTAGTTTATTTTTGTTTTCAGGAGTATAAACGAAATTAAAAATGGTATAGCATATAGTAAGCGTAAATATGGGTTTGACATGGCACGGCTCTTATGGTATAACACTTAAATAAGTATATAAACAAGGGGACTTTTACGCTAACACAAGAAGAGAGACTATTATAAAAACTGTTTATTTTGTGCGCACGCAATTTGTGTAAGTCACGAAAAGTGACTGATACAGTGTTTCACGCAATAACTATACTGCCATTCTATAAAAGTAGTGTTGGAACTGGGCAACGTGTGTAATGTAGATATAGATCATAATCGTCCTTTTTGGAAACCGCTCGATCAAGTTATGTTTTTGTTGTTTGACTCTCAGAGATATCTCTTTTTATTTCTCACCTGAAGAGAGAACTTTCTCACTATCTCTGACAACACATTTACACACTTATAGAAGTAGATCGATCATTTCACCTGGGGCTTGTTACCTTCTAGTTTACCTCAGGTTAATATTGACAAAGACTCACTGGCTTTTATTTTCCCACAATATTCATTCATTCTTGGACCAGTTCTGGAAACGATATAGTTTAAGTAATCTGGGTTTGAAGTTAGATGTGGACAGGTTTGTTTATTACTTTATCCTTAAACACAAACGAAAAAAGTACCAACACAAACTTAGCGAGAGGTATCACAATATTGCAATTAAAAAAAATAAAGGGTTTCATATTTGGCGTGTGCATACTATTTCAATACAAAATATGACTGAAACAACTGCAAAATATTTTAAGGCAATCCGAATGGCGAGTGTATATAATTAAGAAATGGGTACCGGTACACTTGTTGGATGCATTATATTTATATTTGCATACTGTTCATGCTTCCTATATTTGTTGGGGTAATGGAAAAGGGATCAAAACACTGCAAGGACAGTATGGTTTTAGATGAAATAGCAAGTACAGAATGAGCCAGTTTCACAGTTATGCGTTTTTAGGCCCGTTTTATCGACATGCTCTTTTTAGTATTTCGTCTGCAATATCAGCTTTCGGAAATACAAACCATGGTTATAAAACTTCAGGATAATTGCGACTTACTAGTGGTAGTCCATGATAATGAGTACTTTTATAAGTCCATACCAATCGTGCAAATTCTTTAGGGTTTCGTAGTCAATTACCATTATTCGTTATTTGGTAGCCCGCAATCAACACCAGTCACAGGCTAATATTACTGACATAGCCCTTAAAGTAAGAAAATAGCAATGTACAGACGATAAAGTACGGGTCAGTTGTGGTAGAAGACATAAAGACATGATTGGAGCTGGGATGTCGAATGGCGGAGTTTGTATTCTTTCTCTGGACGGCTAACAAAATATACGAGCATATGCTTAGGTCTACTCGGCGTGTCACAATCTGAAGGCCTCAACAAGCAAAACCCTAAGCTGGAAAAACGTCTACGTTAATATACAGAGAAATAATTGAACCACGGTGCCGGGATGTCTGTGAAAAGTTTCCTATTGCTGAAATTGTTCCGCAAATCCAAGGGAATTCTCCTCCCCAGTAGAAAACTGTTTAGGCTTGTATATTTTCCCCTAAATACCTATTAGAGAAAACCTCCTGTAATTGCCAATTGTTCACCTTGGGGAAGATTTCGTGGTAAACACTTGTTGATAATTGGGGGACAAATCTCGCCATTTAACCAGTCCGTGTTTCTGATTAGATGTTTTTAACCGTTCTTTATAGAAGCAGTAAATATGTAATTTAAAGCACTATATTCGTAGGGGCATTAACTTGAAGTGACAAATTCCGCGAAATCATGCCAACTATATGTAGCCCAGTCGGTTAGAGCGTTGACCCTGCAATTCAGAGACGCAACAAGTTCTTTCTCTACAATAACAAATATATATGACCTTAGATTCATGTCATGTTTTTGGTTGTTTTCAACGTTATTCTGTATAACCTTTCTGAGGTATTAATATAACACTTTCTCATTTTTAGATTATAAGCTCTCCTTATAAACATTTAATAGTATTTAAGTTTTTTTTAAAGGAAATATTCATTGGTAATTAATTTTCAATCAAATTTAATACAACAGAATTTTGGCGTATTTCGAAAATCTTGTAATACATTTTCCCAACGTTGAGATCTTTGTTTATATTACCTGTTTGCAGTGTTGATTGTTCGCATACTATTAGCAAAGTAAGGGGAAGATAGGTATGCTTTCCATATTAAATATAATTCCTCACTGGAAAAGAAGAAGGCGTCAAATGTTTACATCATGCACTTAAACATGCGAGAAATAACTTCAAAAATGTTTCTGAAACATTCTATGAAATATTAAGAAAGCAACTGCTATGCGAGAATAGAACGAAATATAATATCGATAATGTGCTTGTATATGGAGGTGTCAATGTTTTTTGGCAAAAATGTTTAAAAATATGTTACTTTAATTTATTTGGATCAATTCACAAAATAAGTCTAAAGAAGGTTTATTGTCAGACATGTTAATTCGTTT
This sequence comes from Mopalia vespertina, assembly GCA_030265115.1. Taxonomy (NCBI): domain Eukaryota; kingdom Metazoa; phylum Mollusca; class Polyplacophora; order Chitonida; family Mopaliidae; genus Mopalia; species Mopalia vespertina. The sequence goes on along the minus strand of JAQQZZ010093849.1, from coordinate 6,151 downwards.
CATTATATCTTGAGTTTTGCTCCATTTCATTTACCAGGAAATATTGGCAATTTGGTATGTTATTTATTTTAATTTATCAAAGCTCCATGGAGGTTAGTACTTATCTTTTTCCATTGAAACACGAAGAATTCAGCCTCCCGTTTAATGTTATATCAAATCTGTTTAACATTCAATTAAAATGACTTAAAATAAAGGCGGCATATGACTTCTGCGTTACGATTTTTCAGTTTGTAAGGGCTTTTAAATATTTTCAAATGTTAAATGCTGTTGTTATGCTATTCTATAAAGAAAACACGACGTAATAGCCCCCCTCCCCCCACCCCGTCCGCTCCTTACCTCCATCTCGTAAGACAATTTTTGCGCCAAATGTAAAGAATATTCTTTCGAACAGATTCAGTTGAGTAAAACAATCTATTGAAAGGCGAATAATACATGATTAGCCGCAGTTCTTTTTCGGTTACGTCGACCATTAATTAGATTACGGTATAAAGAACAAGAACGTGTCAAGGGTTAAATAGCTCATTCGGTGACTTTACTTTTTCCCCGCTGTGAAGGTTAAACTTTTCAATACAACCACCACAAGGGGTAAAGTTCTGATGGTATTCTAAACCGTCACTGCGGAGTCCCCCTGCTCTTTGACACCTCTACGTGCAGACACTTCCTATGAATATCCCGTAATACGGTTTAATTAAATTAACGAAAAATATTAGAAAGTGACAACGCATCAACCCACTTTGACTACATAATACGACCACCTAATCAAACAGTTAGACAATTTAACTTCATAATTTACACGAAACCGGTATTTGTTTTTTAAATATACTACATTTGTACTTAGTGTCAAGTAAAGTTATACTTATTTGTTTTAGTTAGTATGTTAGCATTGTTAGTTGCACGATAAATTCTACAAGACAAAGTGGTACTTTAGTTAAAACGCAAGAAGAGAAACATTTTTTGGCTAATGTCACTGAAACAAACAAGAAAATTTAAGGAGGCACAAAAACAAAGGGTTAAAAAGTTAAATGGGCAGGAATTTGGTTGCGCTGGAGGATTTGTATGTCTTGTGTCAGCCAATACTCTTATCGCCCGAGATGTCAAAAGATGGGTGAATATGATGGTTATCAGACCAGCCAATGGCCAATCAGAAAACTGCTCTCATGGTGGCAGTGTCACGGGACTAAAACGTTATCTGACGTGAGGATGGCTCGTGCTGAGAGCAGTTGAGACTCATAGAGTGTGCATCTTGACACGCTGAGAGTTTATCCTTTACGAGTGGCTGGCTGCCAAACTAAATAATTCCTAGTTTCTGAATCGCAATTGAAAACTGTTAGGCATCATATCATTTTCCTGTTCTTCAAATGCATGCTAAAATGTGTGCTACAGGCTGGGATAAAAGTTCTAAAAAAATGGATTAATTGATATTAGTTAAATTTACTATGCAATTTGATATTGAGGCTAAAACATTTATTTTACATAACACACTATTAAATAAAAATTATTTTATAGATTAGGATTGTGTGAATTAATTGGCCTGTTTTATGTACTTTTGTAAGAGATAGTCTTGGATTAACAGTATAATCAATTCCCACGAAAACTACAAAGAAATGCAATAAAGAACACAATTGTATACACTTTCATGTACATGAATTAAGGCTATGGTCTTGGATATCTAAGGGATTCTACAGATATATAAACATATAGTACTGTTACTCGCTTAACAAATTGAGAAATATTATCAGACAGTATATAAGACATGTATGCGATATAGAATTAATTAGAGATATACTGTGACATTGTGCTGCTTGTTCCACAGTACGTCACAAGCTTTAAACAAACTCTATAACACTAATTTCGAGGTACATGTATCAGTTAAGTTGAAAGCCGTCTGATGTTCACAAACAATCCGAATTGCTCTTAATGTATCGGTTTACATTAACGAGTGGTCCTTACCCAGTGGATCAAATTCTGGCGAGTAGATCCGCTAATTGAACCAATCAACGAAGAGAATGAAAGCGTACCCGGAGATCAAGGGAGATTTCTGTCTGTCACGTGACCTCATGCTCTGGATCCAGATTCCAATCGATATCCAAATAAACCGTCTCAAATTACTACAATTTTCATCAACCGTGAAACTACCTATCACGACACAAAGAGAGACGGTCATTAAAAGACAGAACACAAGTAAAGAGAGAAGTTTAAGTGCTCCACAGTTTCAAGGCGATAACATCTTTGATGTTTAGTCTTGGTCTTCAGTTCTTACATTAATCGCACTCTGAAATATCGATGCACAAGTTTCTCTTTTTTAAATAAAATCACAGCAAATATTTTTAACGGCTTTTTCTTTCGAAAATCTATGAAATAAGTAATTCTTGATTTACAATTAAAACATAGGCAAACTGACTTTTATTCTACGCCAATTTGAAAGCATTAGTTACTTATAACTTTATACGTGTTGTACAGTCTCTCAATTCTTAACCGTAATTACGGAAAAGTCTGGTCGTAGGAAAACTGTTAATGTGTAAAATTTGTCAAAGTAAAGCAATAATAACCGTAACGTCAACAGACACTTACTTGACAATACTTGACACTAGCACGACCATAAAATGTGAAGTTTTTGTGATAGTGTTGGAAAGTTAATTTTCCTCCAGTGATAAGTAAAGACAGCATGTTGGAAAGGCTTCACATCTTGGTTGTGCTAGTGTCAATTATTGTTAGAATACACTGCCGTCATATAAGTGAAATACTCTTAATCACTGCGTAAAACATCAATCAAGCAATCAATCAGTCTAAACTAATGTAACATCAGACAATGGAGATTACCAGTGCTTGTCTTGTAAAATTACTTGACCGCTAGGTTACAATATATGATTTGAAAAACATTTCACTGTATATTTTGTATTTTTGTTATTTCGCATACGTTGGTCATCATGCCGTTATTGCATTATTTCCTTGTAGCTACGTTGTAGACCATTCGCTGTTGATCGGTATATAACGTAAAATACCGTTGGGTTTGAGCTGACTCGAAAAATTGTGCCAGTAAGTGGTCTCCAAATATTCTCTCTAACACCTTAGAACGAATATTTAGAGACAACTTAAGAGGCACAATTTTTCGAAAGTCCGTGGATGAAAGACACAATCGTTCTGGTTACTATCGTACGGCAGCGCAGAGGGGCCGCGTTGTAAAAAAAAGCATCGTAATTAGGTCCCCTAAATAACATCTAATGTTTTGTAATATTTTGTTGATTGCTGGTTTTTAAAACAATTTCTTTATATTTGACAGTGTTGGAGCACGGAGGCCAGTCACCCTCCAGAACCACCGATAATTCACATTCTAAACAGAAACACAGAAAAAAGAGGCGACACAGGTTAGTCAGTTCATTCAATAAATCACTCGACATTTTATCTGCTTACAAAATATCACGCAACTGACCAAATCCATATTATCCAGATATAGTTCAGTTCTTTAAGTGGAATTTAGAAGTTGGATAACATAAAACAAATAAGAGTTTCACACGGATAACAACTTCTTGGTTTTTTGGCCACAACGTTTCAATCTCATTTCAGGAAGTTTTTATCCCTACGAAAATCTTATCTGTTTCAGATATATTGAGTTCTACTTTCAGTTAAGGTTACATGTGAGGCATCCTTGTTTTATACGTTAAAATGTGAACATCAAACTACTGTCTTTGGAAGATAATATGCTGTTTTTGAATCAACATTTTGTGCAATATATACGAATTCAAAACTCGAAACGTATAAACAATAATAAAATATCTTATTCAGTATTTCATCATTAAAATGAAATAGACATTGTAGCCTTGTTCTGGTTCCTGTGACCTGTTTACGGCGATGTAAAGACTAAACTATGAAGATATCTGAACAAAAGATAAGATTTTAATAGGCTCATTAATTTGGCTTCCATTTGTTTTCGTATAGCTCCTGTCTGCTTGAGACGAATTAAATACTCGTTATAACAATCAACAAGGCGCATGACAAATCTATAATGATTCGTAAAGTCTTTTGAACCTCGTGACACGCGCACAAGGCACACAGCTAAGTCATAAGACAGCCACCGATCTTTTAATTAACACGGAGAGCCAGGTAGTGGTTTTGCGAACAGTGTGAGTATCGAGTTCATCGTGTCTCAAAGTCCAGGACTGACACCGCTGCACCAGCCTGACTGGCACACTGCCTACCGAACTCGGCCGTATGCCACTCTTCACTCGCCAATCGATTTGCCGTCGTCTTGCTGATAGAATCGACATGCTCCCAGCCCCCCATCCCGAACGGCCGCTCAATTAGGTGCTGAGGGTTATGATGGACGGAAGAGTTGAGCAGACCGGGAAGAACGATCAACTTCTCCGAGTCAGTCTTTCGCAGTAATTAACGTCTCGTTTCAACGGTCCCTCCACCGCCTTTATTCGAAAAGCTCCTAATTAGTTGTTTTTCAATAGTCTTTGAGGAAATGGCGATAACCTTAGCTTGGCGGTATAGCGTTGCACTGGCTGTCGTTTTTGCAGTCATATCATCAAATCGCCAGATGATCAACCACACGGGCACGTTTGTCTTCACCAATTGGCAGACTCTGACATAATACAGCCACCACCTAGGTCTGTTTGCACAGATTACAAGAAATAACTGCAGCACAGACTACATGATATATGTTTCCTTTGATCATGTCTACATATCAACCATTTTCTCTGTGCATGAGCAAAACTGATAAAGAAACAACACACACAAAAACGTCTTATGTTTTCATTCTTATGTCTTGTCATTGTTTGTTGTCAGTGACGAAAAGGGTGACTTCCTTCTCCCATTTGACTGGTGTGCTGCCGTAAGTATGGCGTAATGCACCATTGAAAACAAACAGCAGACTCTTGATTATCAACCTCGTGCCTGTTGATTGACAGAACTAATTTGTCTTATTTTGTTCGCTTGTTTATTTTTGCAGGACAATTTTTACCAGTTATCAGCTGGATGAATTAGAGAAGGCTTTTCAAGATGCTCATTATCCCGATCTGTACGCGCGAGAAGTTCTGGCTCTGAAGATTGATCTCCCTGAAGACCGCATCCAGGTAAACACACACCTGTTCCCTTTGATCATCGCCGTCATCTCATTCTCTGTTTCTGTATCTGTTACAGTACTTAAGTGGTTTCCACTCTTCAGGAACACTAAACATTTATTCGCTTAGTATCTAATAGATTCCATACCTGCTCATTCTGAACGATATGTTTGTATATAATTTCCATCCGTTTCAAAGACTTCCATACTTTTTAAAAATATGGTTAATCACTTATTCTTGAATTAATAAACATTTAGTACTTAGTTATAGTCGTTGCGAAAAATCCACTGCACAGATTTGGGACCACTTTCACAAAATGTCATAGGACAAAAATATATCGTACGATAAAATTTCGCCATGTTTAACTTTAAGCGCGAAAATATCGAACGAGATTTTATTGTCGCACGACATGAACGCATTTATAGGTCTATATTTCGGCACATTATTTTGCCACCGTCATCATTCACTCCTGGTGATGACAAAATGAAGTACCGGACTATAGAGCTATATAGAACTATAGAGTTTGAGTTTTTCGGGGTTGCGCTATTTGTTGATTGACGTTTAGATTATTGGTAAAGCTTCACGTGATATGATTTGGTTCTTATTATTGTTTGACGCTAAATGATATTATTCTTGGTGAATCATTTGGGCCTTGGTAAAGTTTAATGTTCAATGATTTGGTTCCTGGTAATCTATAACACTAAATTATATGATTCCTATTAATGCTTGATTCTAAATGATTTGTTTTTTGATAATGTTTGAGGCTAAATGATTCGATGCTTGGTAGTGTGTGACACTCAATGGCTTGGTTCTTGGTAATGTTACACGCTAACTGATTTGGTTATTAGTAATGTGAGACGTAAATCGCCGGTTGAGTTTTTTAAAATACATAAACTACGATTTGATCAGCCCTACTCAAGGTTACTGCAAGCAACTCATTTGTTTATTGGTAATGTGTGTTGCTAAATGACCTGGTTCTTGTAAATCTTACACGCTAAGTCATGTGGTTATTGATAATGTGTCGCCAAATGACTTGGTTAGACATTCTACACGCTAACTGATTTGGTTCTGGGTAATGTGTGTCGCCA
>JAQQZZ010093838.1:0-17332 GCA_030265115.1 Mopalia vespertina | reverse complement strand
AATCAATTCAGAATAGAGTTCACGTGCACCGTATAATCCACATTACCCGGGGTTCGTTTTCACAAAGCCTCAGAAGTATTTTTCAAAGCTAAAACCTTACAATTTCCATTGGAAAAAATTAAATGTGAATTATTAAGTTTACATTTGACAAATTCAACATATAATTTGTCATTAAGGACTATAAAAGTTTAAGCAAAATGATGTATTTTAGGCATCAACGATTTTCAGAGCTTTGTTCGATATCGTTACTTAATATATGTATCTAACAGATATTTAAGTGAAGTTTATTATATTATCAGGGGCGTTTGGAGATAGTTTCCTGTTGCCCCATTTCTCTCAGATCTAAAGCACAACATCGAGTTGATCTGCCTAGACTGTTGATCTTTGTTCGCCAGTGGTGCCAAGATTGACTGTCTTCACCCATTCACGCTGTTATACGAGTGAAATAACCGTAAGTACGCGTATCACTCCAAACAGACAAGCAAACCAACCTTTGTCGTTTCCTCGGTAAAAAACAAACATATACATTTAATAGCACATAAATCATAATACGGTCGCTGAACACAATACCTTAGCATTACGTTACCGTACGCTGACTGGTTATCTTATCTGACATTATTTGTGGGTTTCCTTGCGGACTGATACTTATTATTCCGAACGTCTTCTCTATGAAAAGCCCGTTCATTTAAGATTTGTTTTTATCCTATATAAACTAGTGAAACTAAATTTGGATAATAAAAATGTGTCTTAAATGGATCGAGACATGTTTGTGGTCATATAACCGACTTGTTTACAATGCACCGTTTATGATATGTCGATTCTTATTTAATTCAACGGTTCGCCTTTAAGAAATATTTTCAGGTTAATTGTTTCCTGTCGATGGCGTTTCGTGCTAGGTCATTACGCGCGGAATTGGTCTTCATTTTTTTTCTATTAATTACTTTCTATCGTCAATCAAACTGGTTTCCGTTGACATTTGACGCAAAAGAGGCTGTAAAAAGGAGAAGATATACAACTCGAAGCTTTCAAGTTGAAGACCAACTCAATTAAAGTGCGACATTTCAGGAAAAAAAAACACAATAAAATAACGATGTTGTCATTTGTATTTCATCTTATCTACGGACCACTTTTCAATAAAAGCCCACTATTAACTTCATCTGGAGTAAAGACTTTTGATCGTGGCGAAACAGACAACCATCCAGAAACTGCGTAGATCATAGCATATTGCCGTCATGGTTAAACCGACTTATAAACGTTAAGTTCAGACGATTTATTTTATTATATTATCAATCGATTTATTCACCATAAAGACAAATATAACAGAACTGTGCGAGACGTATTAAACGTAACGGTAATAAATTCCATAAAAACAAATTATGTCTTGTCCATAATGATTTTGCTAAATAGTTATTACAAATCCTCAAGGACGATCTCTGTTAACGGAAACAAGCCATCTAAATACCCTTAGAAATCCTACAACTCCATTAAATGTCTGTCGTCAAAGAAGATTTAATGTCTAGTCTTTTCACTCAGAATATAAAACATCTTGACATTTCCATCGCAATTTGTTTTCGATTTTTTTTTTCGATTGATTAATAGATACTTTTTTCTATAAGTCGATCAATATGACTCGAAATCAGTTCCTATTGACAACAGGCCGACCATTTTAGTGACTTCAATTCTCAACAAAGACATCCGGGTCCATCTGCTTAATGGTCCATGTTACTTACCATACCGGTCAATCTTAAACGTAACTATCGACCCTGCGGCAATGGGTTAGTGGTAGCGTGTGCGCTTCCTAATCCAACTCCAATTTACCGTTCACCGGATCGAGTCCGCCGGTCGACCATCAGGTATATGAGTAAGTCACACCATGTGGCTCCGGCAATCGCGGGGGTGGTTTTTACCAGGTTTCCTCCCGGTTTTCCACCGTAATAAGGCAAGAAACTTTGTGAAGTGGACAATCGTATATTCTGTTCGCCGGAAGCCTATTTACCTGCGCACACACACTCATACCCACACTTAAATACATCTGGCTCTCATTAGAGTATGCAAATTTAGTTTAGGGGTACATTAGATACTGATCCCAAGACAGATGGAAAATGTGAAATCTCTTCACAGACTATAATTATCTGTTGATTTTAAAAAAAAATTGGTGGCATAATGGCAACTATCGTTTGTCTTCCAAGTAATGTGCGTTGTACAATCGATGACTTCTGCACTATTAGAAAATATAATTTTTAATGACCTGAATTTTGATCCCTTATGTGCATTATAGGGTTGATTTGTATATTCTTTTTTGTGTTAATAACCCAATATATCCGGCTTTACTTGGTCGAAAATATAGACTAGCACGGATATTGTGCTGCTTTGTCCTACCATCGATTATCTAAGTTAATTATTCATGTATTTATTGGTTAAAAACGACATTAATGTAACTGTTGAAAGAGGCTTGACCTTGGTAGGCGTTCGCTGATGCCCGTGTCGTGATTCGGTGCCACTCGTGGGATTTGGCATCATAAACAATAACAGCAGATGTTGATGTCCATAAGAAAAAAGCTGAAACCAAAGGCATCGTCCAGATGTGACATTTTTATCACCAATATTTGCTTGCTTCTTGTCACACCTTACGCCAACATGAGTATAATGAATGCCTTTCTTGATATGGATTTATTTATATTTCACTTCAAACTGCTAGTCGTCAAATTTATTTATGGATGCTTTGTTAATCAAAGCGTTCTAAAAACAGTATTCCGGGTGTCAAATCTGTGTCGTTATAGCCGTTAGAATGATCTGATATAGTGAATAAACCATGACAAAGAAAGGAATATGCTTCAAATCATGATGGCACTATGATACATGTTTTTCTAATAAAAGAAAAAATAATTACTAAATTTCTAAAAAGTAATCACATTGGTATAGGGATGTTGATTAATTAAAATCGATGAATCATTTCATTACTATAAACATGCCTTATAGACATATGTTATGTACACACGACAGTTTTAACAACATGGTTTAACTTATGTGGTACATCTTCATATGTTGGGAGTATTTCGTAAGAAACTGCTCGATAATTACGTTAAGTTAAGCTTTAATTGATCATTGCAATTGGACGACATGAATGATGGTGTCAAATTTGTGTCGTTCCAGCCGTTGAAATCCTTGGAGACAATGAATAATTATTTAACTAAGAAATAATACAGTTATTTGTTTCTAAATGTGACAACCATACGTCATTCTTACTAACAGCGAGTAAATAGACACAATGTTAGAAAGAGAGAACCGGATTAATCTTTCATTTCCGAGGAGATTTTGTTTTACGCCCTCGCTCTCTCTTGAGAGAATCATACGACATGGATTAGTTTACAAACGTTATTGTTATTTCACGTGATTCAGCTCAACAAATTCACTTATGATAGCTTTGTCAATCAAAATGAAAGTAATGTAGTTATTTCTGTTTCAACTTGAGCACGATACGTCATTATAGAGACAGGCTTAATAGACACTTAGTTTGGAACAGGACATTAGATGAAATTCACATTCCCTGGAGAGAAGCTGTTCATGCCCTCGCAATATTTTGATATATTCATACCACACGGATTAATGTATAAATAAATAACTAAAATAACTAACTAAATAAAAAAACTTCTATATAAAGAATGCATTTTATTCAACATGATTTAGCATGTGTGGAAACTGTGTCGTGTTTCAGTTGTACAATGATTGGCCCGCTGATCCCCTCCGACATCGGCGTCGTCGAGGATTCTTTTCGATCCGACTTATGGAAATGAACTTTTCGGGTGAATGCAGATGTGTGTGTGTTTAGTTTTGCTCCTAATAACGGGTTTTAATTCTGATTTTCTACCAGTTACCTTTAAAGTAAATTCGCCATACAAGACAAATATCATTGAGTACGAAACTTCCGCCAATCAAAACTGGTGGTTTAAGGATGACGCGTGGTTGGTTATCTCACTCGAAACGGCTTGTCCACTAAGTGTTTTACGAACTTTCTATTAACCAATCCTTTCAGAGAACAACATCCGGGGTATAAAATCTGCCTCATGGTAGCTGTTGTGGGTAGTTCTGAGACAGTCAATGAATAATAAGTATAGTAAAAAAAAAAATTGTACGTGACGACCATAGGTCATTCTTACAAATCCCCCGTAGAAACCATCATTAAATATAGGAAGCAAGGCTAATTTCTCATAGCTGGAGGAGAGTTTGTTTAGCACAATCGATCCGTACTGATGTATTGTGGGATACTAACAAGTTTGGGAAACCGGACAACACTGGCACATTTTGTTTTAACTGTTCTTCGCTTAGATACTCGTCAAATATTATCGCCACACGATTAACAAAACTTAAAACGCTATGTGTTATGGAATCTTTCGTGTGATTGCCGATATCTCGGGGGGAGGGGGTGGGGGCAAAATTATATTTTCCAAGTGCAGATAATTATCCTATCTGTAACATACCCAATAAACAAATATATATTTGTGAACAATTCTTATCTTGTATTTGGCGATATTTGATCTCTCTTTTCGTTTCCGACTGTAGCCATTATATACTTACTGTCGTGTCAAAACTGTTGAATATTTTCGAATTAATCATGACGTGGCAACATATTATTGTATGCATGTAAACTATACTCAACACGTTTCTGCACATTGGCAACGATTTGCAAAAAACTCGGGGTCCGCATTGTTTATTTATCGTTGCGCTGTATCAAACGGAGAGATCTTTAAACTATACGTCTATCTTTAATAAAGCCATGGTCTTTTCTCAAACAAATTAACGCCTTCAAAGATGTAGATTTTACAACACGATTCTTCACCATCCATCATAATGCAGACAGGTGCGTCTTATTTTATGTGGAAATTGACCTGATCCAGCCTCGAATGTAATGTGATCGAATGAAGTCCGTGTATTCATTGCATATCCAAGACAAATCTAATGAGTTAGATACTTGCCATCCCTTATCTGAAACATATCTGCTATTTATGTCTCAATCACAACCCGTCCCAGCCAGTTTTTCAGTTAGTTGTGCGCAATGTTTGATGATTCATTATCAAAATGTTTAAAACTCCGCAGTCCAAGATTTTGATTGTGACAGTTAGCCACCTGGAGTTAGGACTAATCGACAATACAGTTATGAATAACAATCTACCCGTCCTTATTTATGCTGTAAATTATCTAGTAAAACATCAGGTTTACATCTTATGTGTTTACTATATCGCTAATTGGTTTATGCAAGATAGACTGCCTCTGAAGAGGATCATAACCTTGCGTCAATGTGTTTTTTGTAAGAAAGCCGTCCTCAAAGTAATGAACTATAACAAGATTGATACAATGCTAGTCAACATCTCGCCATGAGCGCCATTTAAAAATATGGAAGAATTTTCGGCCATATTTTACTCACACTGGTTAAGCCTGTACGCTGTTCGTGGTTCACATTGGATACAGCAAGGCAACATGACTAATTGAAAATATTGACTAAAACAAAATCAATCAATCAATTAATCAATGAAACAAGCAGTATTTCCTTATTTTGAAAGGATACTTTCCTAGTTTGAACAGTTTCTAATTCAGAAAGTTTTTTCCCATGCGGGAATCGAACCACAAACAAATAATTTTATCCAATCCAAAATGCATCTTACGTTTATCACAACTAACATGTATATTACCGATCTGCTGTAAAAGATTTACATCGTGTTCGTTCGGAATGGTCACACCTCAGACATTCATATTTAAATCATATTAAACATCTTGTTTGTCCCAATTATGAATTGGTAAACCAAGCGATTGGTTTGAAAAATTGACCAATCACCGAGCCGTATTCCAAACCTGTTTTCTTAAACGCCGAAGGTTTCCACTGACCTACCACTGTTTACCATAGGCATAGTCTTGTTTTCAACATTGCTGATATCGATAGCGTTTTGTTTGGAATTTTCTTAGTCTACTGACGGTGACTTTTCGTAAATCTAGAATTCCCGACTGAATTGAACTCCACAATGTAGGCCCTGACGTCAAATCTTAACTGAGACAAACAGTTGAAGACTTTTACATGCCATTTACGTCAAATTGGGACACGCCTTTGACGAGATGCTTACGTCAATTTAACAATATCCCTTTTCTCCAAGGAAAGAATAAAGACCGCTAGTAAGAGACTTATGTTATATTCCATTATTAACTAAGCATTCCAATAAGGGTTTTGACTATCAAAGAAGAAATATGAACCTAAGGTTTTATGGAAATATATATAAATTTAGACTCAACTCATTCACACTATAAGCTCCCACTACGACGGCAAAGTGGTGCTTTTCAAATAGCTGTAATATTCTTGATGTGTTTATTACATTTACTGACCACTATGGTCTGCTTAACCAACACTGACAGGCCTGTTGGATGTGAAGGTGTGTGTCGTTGTCCTGCCATTATGGTGCGTAGTGTGACTTGTTGTAGTGGCATTTAGAAGCAGTGGCAGTAACATAACACAATTCTATGGATTTTAACTTCTATATTTATTATCGGGCAACGTTTCAGTGCAGATACTAGCACCTTTCTCAAGCGTGGGAAAACGCTTGAGAAAGGTGCTAGTATCTGCACTGAAACGTTACCCGATAATAAATATAGAAGTTGAAATCCATAGAATTGTGTTATGTGCGTAGTGTGATTGGCCACTCTTGTTTTTGTTTGTTGCCCGTGGCGTTCGTCTGTGTGAGTCGCTTCACTCGTTGGCCTGTCACCTTGTCGTAAGTGTAAAATAGCATTAAGTACGGCATTAAACCCAAATCAAAGAAGCAAACATCGCTTAAAAGTTTCTGATTAATGGATTTCCGTCCATTTTGGTGGCAGAGGGATGTATATTGGCACAAACTCCATCATTCATCCCCAAACTGTATGGCTTGAGAGTGGACCAGTTATCCAATGCCTCTTTACCTTGAATAAGGGATGAGATGACGTCACTGATGTACGTTGTTTATTCGGGTTTGCTGATTGCCATATGCCGTGCAACAATTTGGCAATACATGAATCTTTATCTACATTGAGTATTGATTTCATTCTAAATTGATCTTAATTTCCATGGTGGCACAATACCTTGATTACTGGTTTTCATGGTAATTACGATGAGCTAAGCCAAGATCTCGCTACCCCATGACATTATCTACAATCCTGTGTTAGAAGTCAGTTGGTGAATATTAACTAGGAACAAACAATACACCTCTAGAACCATCCATTCACAGCGGAGACAACGCCTATCGTGACACTTTTTGGGTTATTTATTTTATATATAAAAACACTTTGTATTAAAAGTCTACATAAACATATACAAACAGTAGTTATATACAAAGAATCAATTTCTTTTGAAATCAGGTACATTGAAGGTAAATATATGATTTGTTTGCCAGAACCAGATTATCTGGGTAACCCAAACAGTAAAACGCATTGGTGGGTAACATCTTGGTGACAAATATAATTGTGGCACTGTAGACCTGAGATAATCGTGCAGTTTAATGACGCCAAGTACTAGGACCTCACAACGTCACTGTCCTTTCTCCCAATCAAAATTTGGATACCACTAAGGTAAGGTAACTGGTAGTTGTATATGCTTGTTCCTAGGGTAGGCGCACTTATAGTCCCATCTAACACCAACAACTGTTAGAAACCAGGTGTGTGCTTGTACAGCCATTCCAGGCTGTTTGCTTAACGAATTTGTCAGATCTACAGCTAGCGACAATAAAATAGCATATTGCTAATTTCCGATCGACAATCGACTAATCACCCTTAATATCTTGGCACGAATAAATCGGTTTGTGTGCGACTTGGATAGGTTTGACAATATTCGCTCATAGTGAAATTGTTACATGCCAATCGAGAAGAATAAATATTCTTTTCCAGTTGGCGTTTCTTTGTTTTCTATTTAATGTGTTTATTGGCCAATAATGATACCACACCTGTAACGTTAATAACTGTTATGTCGTTTCTAGCATGTCATAAACAGGTTGGTACGGTACTCGACGTTCCATATGTTATTGGAAACTGTTTGCGAACTGGAGTGTTTGATATATTTGGAAAAAGATTCGCTCCCTTGAACATATATTATTTCAGCAAAATATGGAGGAATAAATAGGTAGAGATGCACATCAAGTGATTCCAGGACCCACATAATTTAATCCACGATCTCAACACTCCCCTGCTGCAAGTTGCCCTGGTGCTCTCAGAGCTAAAGGGCAATGTTAAACCCGATATGATGGTGGTGTCTTGGAATCAACAGCCTGTGTCTTGTGATAGTCCTGTGTTGGTTGTCTTTTTGTTGCCAGTGGCGTTAGATGTGGTTCTATCCTTGCATTGAATCTGCGGTAATCCCCAGTCCAACAAACCACTCATAGAAGTGAATCTAATATCTGAGGTGTTTAACACCCCTCTAAAATCAGGTCCCGTTTCAATGCTTCAAGGAAGTGAGCCTAATATACGAGGTGTTCAATAAAATCAAGTCGTGAATCGATTGTTCTAAAGTCATATTGTTTGTTCTAGTTAATATGTATTAACTCTCTGCACGAACACATGTCTAACTCATTGACTTATAACACAGGACTGTATATAATGGCATGGAATTGTTTTGTGGAACAGTACCCAAGGTGAAAAGATTTTATCATTGTTTAGTAAAAACCACGTAAGGCATATAGCCTGAACAAACCTGGACAAGCAAACATTCTAACAGAATCTATCAGACAGGCTGAGCTCACCAGTGGCATCATCTTGTTCAATATTAAACATAATTAAACATTTGGCAACTAGTTCCGACAAAACCATAAAATTTGGTGATTAACGATAGGGCCAGGGGTATATCAAATACAATGTGGCAAATATATGTATACAACAGCTGCTACCCAACTTCATTACTCAAAAACTCTTATATAAACTCTTAATCAGATTAAAACACTAATCCAAACTATTATACAAGACACTTTCTCTCTAGCCAAGCGATCTTTTCCAAGCTTCTCAACCCTTGGCGAAGTGTTTATCGGAAAAGAAAATACACAGGTGCGCTCGCTGGTAATAATAAAGTTAATAGCCACACTTACATGTACAAGACCCATAATTGTTAAGTGCTTTGGGTTGAAATAAAAACAAGCTTCCTCCAGTGCTATGTAAAGAGAGCATGTTTGTTCTTTGAGTGAAGGTCTACTGTCATTGGACACTTTTTTAAACAGGAACCTTTAAGTCGAAGTTGGGCACTGTTTTTTAAGAATCGACATTAGCTGGGCAGTTTCCCCAGACAAAAACAAACAAAATTAAACAAATCGTTTAAAGCCCCAGACAACATGCGACTCCAGATTCATGTAGCACATTAATTATATAGCTATAAGCAAAAACGGTCGTGAGAGCAAAAGTTCATCCAAAATAAAAAGTAACGATTGTATTTCGTCATTACCCATGGTTATCGCCAAACTTGAAAATCTAGTGTCGGGAATTTATATTATTCTTACTGCAGAGTACAGTGCATATTTTTTTCTTCTGAAAGACGAAATCTATGAGCAGAATAAGACACTCAGCTGACAAACTATAGATTATAATTTTTTGTCTGAGACATTTTAGCCACGAAAAGAATGGTAACGTGTTTTAAATCATCCACAAATCTTCATCCTTCTTCGGTTACTCGTTCACAAATAATGGACAACTCCCGTCTATCGTGCATTTTCCAATCCATTATACCCTGGTTAAACATAATTTATTCCTCAATCTACATTTACTTCGTCTGTCGAAAGATAATTAAAGGTCGTTGATACATCCGTTTATAACCGGTGTATCGCTTCGAATCCAATTTTCGTCTCGTTAATTCTGTCTTTAACCGGAGACGAGGTGGTCAGATACGGGACTTTCTTGCCTTCCGGCTCCATCGCTGTAGTTGAGACACAGACAGACCACTGCTCTATATTCCGTAACTCATATAAATATATGTACTAATTGTCTGTATTGAACGGTTAAGCTGCAGTCTAGTGTGTAGTTTAGTAGATTATATGTAGGCTTTTAATTATTAGCTATACTGGAGCTTTTGTCGTCGGTTAAGCTTTTAATAACGGCTGCTTATTCACCAATATCCCTGGCGGATTCATACTGAATACTGCATTGTTCATAACGCATTATTCCGGGAAAATCGAGAGTAGCCTTTTCTTTGAAATTGAGTTTAATGTTAGTTAACTACTGATTTTATATTCCTTGCCAAGGATTCTTGTACTTTGAATACGTGGGCTGTACGTATATTCGATTTAAGTTCTTTTTTTACAGAAAACCTTTGATCAGCGAACGTGATGACAGCTGATTAACATTAGATACGTTAATGAATGACTTCCCACAGACTAGAGGCGGTTGGATTCTTGGTAATATAGGTTGACGTTGAGAAATGCGATTTTTGGATGCATTGACAAATGATACTGTTCTTTTCCAATTTAAATGAGTTTTAACGCAATAATCAACGGTATTACAGTAATACTTTCTCTGTTATACCTTACAACAAGAGGAAATCTAGTATCGACAGTCTCCGAAAGCCATAAACCAATCCCCGGTTTACAGTCACTTAGACATTCCGTGCCCTAGATACGGGGAGCGTGTTTCTAGGTCACCCATCGTATTGGCGACATGGAATGTTATTGTCAGCTACCTTCCCCCGAAAGGATATACTGCATTTTGATACTTAAATTAAGTTATCAGAAAAACAGATATAACTTGTTCTCTGTTTTCAACCTTCTGACAGATTTGAGTAGTGTTAATAAGTAGAAACAATTACTACCGTATTAATATCCTATGGGCATACCTATATATGCTGACTTATTAACAATTAATATTGCCATCAGCTGTACCTTCCTGGTGTTTCCAAAGTCATGCCCTGGTGGAGCAGGTGTGCGTCTAGAGCTACTGTTTGTCGCTTGCTTCTAGCGACTAAGTCAGTTATATATCTTCATTCGTTTAATTTTGTAGATCACAGTGGACAGGTTTGTCTGACAGCGGCGACTTCTATGGAGGTCAGTTTCATTGTTAACCACTCTCCTCGCATCCGGATGCTTCATCTTTACACAGACAGCGGACATCTCAAAACCACGAGATATTGTAAATTGGGTGAGCTCGTCTCAGCAAATACGTACGTTTCATGGGTATACTATATTTTGTTGCCCGATACTGATCGTCCCCATATCACTCAAAACCTGTCTTTGATTCAGATAATTACAAATAAAGACGAAATGTGCATTGTTTTTTTTATAAAGCAAAACAGTATCCAGAAAAAAATATTTATGTCCACACTCCACAGCTACACTCCCCACCCCCCTTGACGAATATTTGCGCAAAGGCTGTTAAAATGAATCGATAAATAATGTTCGTTCCCGATTATCCACCAATTATCAAGATACCTAAGTCGTTATATCAGGGAAGTCACCTTGAGTACGATGTTAAACGTCAAATAAACACATACTTTTCCTTCAAAATATTCCCATTCGTTTTAAAATACCGATTATTTTTGTGAACAAAAATTGCCATTAACTTTGAACTGTGTTCAACATAAACATATCCATTTTGGTAAAGTGTCTATTGAATTTAAAAGGCAGCGATATCGAGAGATGGTACAGAGTATAACCACTGGAATTGGAAGTAGAAATCTTTCATTTGAACGAAACTCTTGATGCAAAACTTTCTTCGACGAAAGACCTTGTCATGAATCAACCTTTGAACGATTCTGCATGTTTTGAATGCAGAACAACTGTTACCTTGGTCCAGATGTCCTGGGGTGTGTCAGCTGACTGATTCATTCTTCTCAGAGACTTCGTCTTCCTTTGGAAAGTGCAATAAATCCGCAAAATAAATCTTCAGCACCAAAGGATATTTAAGCCCAGCAATTGTGGGGATTTGAGAAAAGTGCTCGATCCATCTCACTGTAATCCACCTTTGTGACTATGGTTTAAGTGTTATCTGGATTGACTAATGTGCTAGAAAGGTCAATACAAAAATGCGAGCTAACATCACGACTATTTTATTTTAAAGGTTCATAATTGATGTACTACAAGTATCGGGAATCGCCTGTCGTCTGGAGCTGTAATAGATTTCCAAGAGAGGATATTTTTTAAAGCTGTGATGTTTCTGTCTAGGACAAACGCCCAGCTTATGTCGATTCTTAAATATAACCTTTGCGCTCTTAACACCAACTTTAACGTTATATGTTGTTACGTTAAGGTTGTCGTAGTTTTTTTCCTTTATTTTGTTCTTTATCATTGCAATATTTTAATAACATATAGTCATACATAAAAACAATATATTGAGAATAATAAAATTTTCTTTACGGTAATTGAGTTTGATTTCTAAATAATTGTCGTCATACAAACAAATGGTTTAAGAATCAAATCAACAGATTATTTGTATGGCAATAAGCAACAAGGTCTGTATACACAGAATTATTATCAATCATAGATTTTCCATACATACACATGCCAGAGTACAGTTTATGGGATTGATTGATTGATTAATTGATTAATATCTTCCAGAAAAGATTTCATATGATTATTTATTCACTTATCTTAGTACCAATAGTATGAAAGGATGTTAATCCTAGTGCCATATATGAATCAAAGGCTTAGATAAATACCTGTTCTGAATACACCTGTTCGGCTTTCTAATAATAGCGCACCTGTGAAAGCTCTGAAGCCATGCTAATCAAGTTGAACAATATTGTGAAATCCTCAGCTGTGAAATGGTCTCAAAGTAAGGAACTATTTATGCAATAAATTCAAAGCTGCACTACGTGTCGCCTTAAGCTCCACTTAAAAATATGAAAGAATATTTTGCCATATTACTCAATGTGACAAGTACCTGAAACCCTTCTCTTCACGAACGCCATGAATAATTAACTAGTAGAGACTTAACAACTCGGGCACTTGAAAAACATGTGACTATTTTGAAGACAAGTAGGCTACACTCCACGTGCATAGGGAGATAGGAAAACGTCTATCATACTTTTTATTATAAAGCCTGAGACAATGTGATTCAAACATTGCATTATCATTTAATATAAACATGTTTATAGAACCTGATTTGGCCGGATCATGTTTGTAAAACGGTTGTTAATCGAAGCGGTTGACTTCGGGTGCATGTGGGCACAGGAGTGTTTGAAACTATTTATTTATATAACTTTACGCATTAAAAAACAGCTGTCCCTCTCGGTCACGAACATTAAATTGACCAATTTGATGTTATATAAAACAAAATAATATTCCCAAGAGCTGTTTGCCTTTAATCTACGACTTTGTATCAAATGAACCTCGTTTTTCTGGCAAAAGGCATGCATGCGTGAGGAAAAACCAAACTACCTGTATTACCAATCGAGGAACAGTAATATTCCAATAGACCAAAGCCTTCATATATTATGGTTATGGCACTGGGGCTTCTACTGTTGGATTATTCGCCGTCATGTTTAAGTGAATTAGCCTCGAGAACGGCTTTAGACACAACCAATCAATCAATTCATAAATCAGTCGATCAATCCACCCATCACACAATCTACGAATAAACCAATCACGTCGAAAATCAACAGTATTATGTTATATTGAGATACCGATTCAACAGCTTTTAGTTTAGAAAATGTTTTCAAGCTAAGATCCGGCAGGGAATCGAATCCACGACCACGAAAATAATAATTACATCAAATCTAAAATACCTCCTTCGTTCATCACAACTAGCTTGTGTAGTAAAGGTCTGCTTGAAAACATTTACATCTTGATCGTTCGGAAAGAGCACACCTTAATCTTATTGCGATCACATGTAAAATGTTTCTCGTATTTTGTTTGTCTGAATTAAGATCCGACGTCAAGCGATTGGCTAAAAAAATTGACCAATAACAGATCCGCTTCCCAATCCTGTATTTTTTAAACGCCAAAGATTTTCGATGACGTACATTGTACTAAAGTTTACCAATTGCATATTATTGTTTTCAACATTGCTTATATCAGCTTTAACCGGTGTTTACCACAGCCTCGTGTTATCGTGAGTTTAATTGGACTAATGATCGGTGACCTTTCGTAAACCCAAGAATTCCTGACCATATTGAAGACCACAATGTAGGCCCTGGCGTCCAATACAGCAGGTGAAGATTTTTATATCTAATTTACGTCAGAGTGGGACACTCATTTGACGAGATGTTATCGTCATTTTAACAACATCCCTTCCCTCCAAGGGAATAATAAAGACTTCTAGTAAGAGACTTATATATATTCCATTATTAACTATCCATGCCAATTAGGTTTTGTCTATCCAAGAAGAAGTATGAACCTAATCATTTCTGAAAATATATATAAATTTAGACTCCACTCCTTTTCACTATAAACTTCCATGACGAAAGAAAAGAGGTGTTTTAAATATAGCTGTAATATTATTGACGTGTTTATTACATTTACTGTCCATCATGACTTGGTTTGGTTAACGGATATTTCCACGCATGGTAAATGGCAAGAAGCTTCTGGCAGTCCTAAGCTAATGGCAAGCCGATATATTTTTGTGATGCCTTTATATTTGCGTGATTGGCCTGTCTCGTCTTTGTTTGTAGACAGACTCCGTCATGGTGGATTCCTTCCCCCATTGGGCTGGTACCTTGCCATATGTTTGCTTGTTGATTGGGGTTTAACGCCGTTCTTAAGATTATTTCATTCAATTGACGCCGTACTAGCCCAATGTGTGAAGGAAACCACATACGACGCCACTGGCAACACACAAAGTCAAGATTGGACAAATACAGGGCAATCACAGGACGTAATGCAAATACATCATATCAAGGACATCAGGGACCCACATAATCTAATCCACTCTCTTGCTGCATGTTGCCCTGGTGCTCTCAGAGCTATTAAAGAGCAATACGAAGGTGATCTGTTGGTGGTGTTTGGAGCTGACTGTGTGTAAGTCACAGTCCTGTGTTGGTTTTTCTTTTTTGTTGCCAGTGGCGTTAGGTGTGGTTCTATCCTCCCGTTGGAACGGCGTTAATCCCCAATCAAACAAACCACTCATAGAAGTGAATCTAATATCTGAGGTGTTCCACACCCCTCTATAATCAAGTCCCGAGCAATCGGTTAAGATGCTAAGGATTAACTCACATCAGAGAGTTAATAAATATTAACTAGAACAAACAATATGACTTTAGAACAATCGATTTACGACTTGATTTATTGAACACCTCATAGGTTAGGTCCACTTCCTTGAAGCATTGAAAGCTTCAAGGAAATGAACCTAACCTATTATGTGTTCAATAAAATCAAGTCGTGAATCGATTGTTCTAAAGTCATAGTGTTTGTTCTAGTTAATATTTATTAACTCTCTGCACGAACACATGTCTAACTCATTGTTTTATAACACAGGACTGTAGATAATGCCGTGGAATCGTTCTGTGGAACAGTACCCAAGGTGGATAGATTTTATCCTTGTTTTGTAGAACCATGTACGCCATATAGAACAAACCGGGACAAGCAACGATTCTAATATAATCTATCAGACGGGCTTAACAACTCACTATAAATACAATAAGGCATTTGCAAACTAGTTCCGACAAAACCTTAAAGTTTGGAGATCATTGATGGGGCCAGGGGTATATCAAACATACAACAACTGCTACCGTAAACAATCTTCATAGGTTTACAAGAAATTGACAACACAAGACAGGGCAATCACAAGAAGCAATACAAAGGCATGACAAAAACGGCGATTTTCCTGTTGCCCATTAGCTTCAAGAGCACCGGGGCAACAAGAACCTTCCTCCCAATCACAAGTCATATAAGTACTGCGGAACAAGACATGTTGGAGAGTAAATGTAATAAACACATCAATAAGCTTACAGATACATTTAATACAATACAATAATGTAGAAAACTACAAAACAGTGTTCAATTCATTTCAAAGTCTGCACTGCTGTTTAGACACTAGTCAACGCAAGGGTTGAGTAACAGTTTATCTACCTGTATATATGTTTTTACAAGAACGCCTTAATTGCATAGTTCAGATTTTGTGGTGAGAGCCTGATATACGAATTGATCTTCAATTATGTTAAAACCCAAGTATATTTTCTTGCTCTCGTTGCTACCTAGCGAGAGCGGGATATCATTGGGGTAGCGTGAACTCGTCCATTTGTATAAGATCCACAATTGCCCATAACGAACAAAATGTACTTATTTTCCGCAGACCTTTAGTACATGAAGTATTTGTGGGAGATGGAAGAGGTAAAGTTGTGTTTTGCTTAGCATTTATCTTGTATTTATTTTGTGACTTTCCAGATGTCTTCTTTGTTGACTGGTCTACAAAGGATAATGGTCTCTGTCATAATCATTTACGAAAAATCTCATATCAACGACACGGAAAAGATTATATGTTACTAACGAGATGTGGATGGTCTGGATTTACGACACAAACACGGACGAGTGACACGACGCTCAATTCAACACAAACTGCTTCAGGTAATGAAAGTTATTCCTTACAGACAGCTAGCGTCCTCAATAAATGTATTGGTACACAGGGTTGTGTAGTCATGTAAATAGAGAATCAGGAAACATCCCTATAGACAAACAGATTACACTGATCTGCACACAGCTCTCAGACAGGCTTAATAGCAATTGGTAGGAGTATCAGGTCTCTAACTGACCAGATCCTTCTTGATTACCTAATGAATAGACATTTGGTCTCATTACTCAAAACCTCCTATATAAACCCTTAATCAGATTCAACCTGTAATCCAGAATGAGGATTAATAAAGACACATCCACAATAGCCGAGCGATCTATTCCAAACTTCCCAACCCTTGGTAACGTGTGTCTGAAAAGATAATACTAGTATACAGGTGCGCACTCTGTTAATATAACAGTAATAAGTCACACCAAAAGGACCCTAAAATGTTAGGTGTTTTGATTTGAAATAGCAGAAATCTTCCTCCAGTATTAAGTAAAGAGAGCATGTGTGTTCCTGGAGTATAGGTCTACTGTCATTGGCAGAGGGTAATACTATTTTAAAGGGTAGTGTGTTCCTGGAGTATAGGTCTACTGTCATTGGCAGAGGGTAATACTATTTTAAAGGGCAGTATGTTCCTGGAGTATAGGTCGACTGTCATTGGCCGAGGGTAATACTATTTTAAAGGAATGTGTGTTCCTGGAGTATAGGTATAGGTGTCATTGGCAGAGGGTAATACTATTTTAAAGGGTAGTGTGTTCCTGGAGTATAGGTCTGCTGTCATTGGTAGAGGGTAATACTATTTTAAAGGGTAGTGTGTTCCTGGAGTATAGGTCTACTGTCATTGGCAGAGGGTAATACTATT
>JAQQZZ010093827.1:0-17333 GCA_030265115.1 Mopalia vespertina | reverse complement strand
TGAAAATATATATAAATAAATAAATAAATAGTAAAATCATCAAAGTAATTAAGATAACCTTAATAAATGGTCAAAGTTAACAATAACCATCTGGCCACTTAAACACTGATTGGTTGATTAGTTCATTCATTGATTGATTGTTTTAACAGTGTCTAAAAACATAATTAAGATATTTACCAATTATGAATAGCAATGAATGTTGGAAAATCATTGTTTCTTCATTGGTAGAGTAAACAGTATGTGTTTGTTTGATGTGAATTGCCCTAAGCCTGGGCGCCTCCAACACAGACTGAACACCTTAACTCCTTTAACTGGGAATGTCCACGTGTATATTTTAAGCTGCAAAAGTTTCCAAGTTTTGACAACAATGGTTGCATTATTCTGATAATTGGACCAGCTGTGAAAAGAATTTTGTCACAAAAACCTCAAGGCATTTTGGACTAAGGCAATAATCTGGAGAAAAGAATGCTAACAATGCAGAGAACAACATAAACATTTTTGGCATGAGCTTGGCTTTTTTTTTTTAATCACCCTTTACTTTAAGTGAAGATTTTGACAAAAGCTCACATGGAACCAAGCACACACATATGCATAGGATAGATGTGTTCTCTCTCTTAACAACTTGTAATTTTTTAGTTTTCTCAGATTGTTAAGTGGGTCCATGCAATCACACCTTTATCTTCTCTATTATTGCCAAGATAAATGATAGTATTTTACATCGTCACATTTTCAGGGAATGACGAATACATACCTCTTCTCCTCTCTCCTCCTTAACTCTGTCATCAACAGACTGTGAAATCACCGTCCATCGACAGTCATTGTCAGCCAATAAACCACGG
Organism: Mopalia vespertina; assembly: GCA_030265115.1. Taxonomy (NCBI): domain Eukaryota; kingdom Metazoa; phylum Mollusca; class Polyplacophora; order Chitonida; family Mopaliidae; genus Mopalia; species Mopalia vespertina. Next base: position 16,494 of record JAQQZZ010093827.1, on the reverse strand, counting down.
TAGATGGGAGAGGCCGCACTCACAGATAGCTAAAAGAACAACAACATTATCACTGTTATCATTTAGTTCTTTATCAAGTTATTAAGTTTTCCGGCTGTTACAGAGATTGGTGAGTGCTTTGCTGGAACATGTTGAGGGTGATAATATTTTGATGCTGATGGATGATTGAGTTTGTTTGATTGAGGTTTGATACCCTACTAAGTTATGTAGCCCAAAAGGTGATGGAAATCACCCTTGAAACCACTGACAACAAAAAAAGGAAAAGACCGGACAAATACAGGACAAAATAAAAAGACATAGGCAAGTTGCCCCTTAGCTCTAAGAGCACCACAGGCAACAGGAAGCTCCCTCCCAACTATCCACGATGGAGTATGTTTAGTCCAAATTAGTCTGAAGTGGGAAATTACTTTTGATACATTTGACTTTTCATTTAATTTGTCATTCATAATACTTGTAAATTTGTATATTCCCTCCTGACCATTGAAATGACCCCGAATTTCTCTCTACACTGGTACAAGGGTGTGTTAAAAAGCATTTATTTTATCTCGATATAACCAAAATTATGTTCACTGCTTAATTCTGTAAACCTGTTCGCGGCTTACAAGTCCATAACATACATACAAGTATTAGGGGTTTACAAATGTAGAGAAAAAAAATTGCATGCATGTTAATTGTATTAATGCGCTATTGGAAAACATTTGTATCTTGTAAATCAACAAGTGAAAGACTACAGTATTAGATAAGGAACATCTTACAACCAACCCACACCTCACCCACTGCCATTTACACACACAAAAAGCAGAAAGAATTTATGGATTGAAATGACATTTCCTGTCCAATCCTGGATTATAGATAGAGACAACTATCATGACATGTGCTCCAAGTAAAAAAAACCCAGGTTTGTTGAACAACAAGGTGATAAATATGGGACATATGTTATGTAGATGTTGAAAAAGAAATAATAATTGATTTTCATTGGCATTATTTTCTGCTATAAATGGGTATTTCATTTGTATATGGACTTTATATTGGTTGTGTTTCATTGTGTTTGTTTGTTTAACATCATACTAAATGGTATGTCACTTATATGACGACGGGTTGTCCACTTCACACTGTTCCTTGCCTTATTACGATGGAAAACCGGGAGGAAACCTCGTATAAACCACCCTCCTGATTGCCAGACTCACATCTTGTGACGCACTCATATACCTGATGGTCTCCAGACAGACTTGATCCAGTGAACGGTACATCGAAGTAGGCTCACAAAGCGCACTCGCTAACCACTAAGCCACGGCTGGGGGCCATGGTTCATTGTGGGATATGTTTTTTTGTCAGACATCTCTTTTTGTTTTTTCACTCATATAAAAGTGATTCTGTCCCACAGGTGACGGAAATCAACTCAAACCACTGGCTATTTGTACAAGTGTGAGTTATTTTTATGTTTAGAACATAATAAATAATTTAAATGGACATTTCTCGTGGGTCATAAACCAAACTTTTTGCCCACAGATTTATACTTCTTTGGGAGAAAACGTTTGTCCAAATATTTACAGTTATATACTGGCAGAAGTTTCATTCCTATTGACACTAACATTTTATATCTGATGTCCTGTTACCATGAATTCTATCAAATGCTCAATAGATAAATGAATATGTTTCAAGACCAGACTATCAATTTATTCCTCTTAAGTCCATCACCATACGATCCATGTAACGGTGAACTCTACTCATTATAACGGACCCATTCCAGAACCTTACGCCACTTCGACTGAGACGGTAACAAAACCAACTGAAGGCTATGAGCACAGGACATTATCTTTGACAAAGTGGGCCACAAGTAAAGAGCGACCGACTTCACAAACAGATGAACAGGAATTCCTATAACTGCCCTCTAAGGTCACAAACAGATCAGCTTTCCCTCTTAGGTGTGACTCCCAGCAACAACAAGCCATACAACTGCCTTAAAAGACAACTGCAAGTTTAACGTTACAATAAGAAAAATGGGCTCTTGTCACAATAAACTCAGCAAAATGCTTTTGAGCAAAAAATAAATTTGAATTAGTGCTTCAGTCTTTTTCACTCCTGTGACAGTGTGTCAGCTCAATGTAAACCACCCTGGCACCACAGGCAGCAAGCAACTACAAAAGATGAGAATAACGAAGTGCCATACGAAGACATGATGACAGATTGATTTTTTGTGGACTTTACACTCCCTGAGAACCAAGGCAGAAAGGAGACACCCTGCCCCTCCTCTAAACTGGCTACAAGTATAATATTGGGATGTGATTGATTGATCGGTGTTGAGCAGCATGCTAAGGGGTATTTGACTTATATGACAAGATTTCCCTCATAATACCAGCTATCAACATGTAGAGAGACTCTCCATTCGACAAGCCAATAACAGCTTGTGTTGCTGAATTACATGAAAGTGGAGTTGTGTGACAATGAAGCCAGAGGGAGAAAACAATGTTCAAACATCACTTCAGGAAACACGTTTACTCTGTAAAGACGATGGAATTCTGTAAACCATTTACCTGTATTTGGAGAGAATTAGCGATGTCAGCTCTGTCCATAGGTTTACCGGATAAGAATGGGGCACTAAGATGTTCATAGATATCCTAATTATTCTAGTGTTTTTTTTTAACAAAAAAACAGCTTTAATTCGTTTTTTTTTAAATTAAATTATTCCAATTATTTATTATATAAAGGCTTTTGGCCAAAACTTCAATTACATGTAGCTGGACGAACAAACACATTCATTTAATTGCTTTTATTTCTAGTCTCTGTCTTTAGCCCTTTATTTTCATTTTATTCAAAGGTCTTTAATCAAAAGATATATTTAATGCTAGATTACTATTAACAAAAATGAAAACATACATATATATATATCAGATTTATTTTTAATCTATCTAAGGTCCCGGATTCAAATTCTAGTGAGGCAAGCAAATTTTTCTGTCTTCATTAATTCCAAATACGGTATATATACATAGGAAAATTACTGTGTACCATTAGTTTTATTGTTTATTGCTGAAACTCTTTGAATCCCTAATTAAAACAAGGGACATCTAGAATACAACCACTGTTACACATTTGTATTAGACTCGTCATACACGTGATTTAGACTCGGCTTAAGATTATTTCATTCAGATTATAGCAAACAAATTTTGTCATCAGATAATCAACTAAGTTTGTGTTTTAAAGCCATTTTGCTTTATTTTTCACCAAAGCACATTTATATATTTAAAAAATCAGCAAACCAGGGGAAAAAGCAAATGTTAGATTACTCACAAAATTTTAGAGGACCGATTTTTAAGTTATGCCAGAAAAGATTACAGCACAGGCCTGGTGACATCCCAAACACACTGCCCACCTGCTGCCCCTTACCTTGAAGAGCACCAGGGCAACAGGAAGCTCCTTCCCAACAGCCCACTATTAAATACCAAAGTTAAACTTTAACTCAATTAAATAATTAAAGACATTACCTCCAAGTAACCTTAAACAAACAGTTGGTATCTTAACTCTATAGTGGGTGGAAGAGTCAGGAGAAATCAGTGTTTAATCTGTATCCCTTGGCCTGTCTTCCAACAGATTCCCAACAGATTAACAAAAACAAGTGAACAACAGAGATGCTGTGTAAACATCAGGTGAGCTGGGTTAATCAGCCTATGCTGTGCAGGAAGGGGGATTTTTGCAGCAGATTCACTCTTTAAAAACTTCAAAACTCTTTTGAAAAGTTGCCAGTTTGTAAAATTCTGCTGCAGAGATCACAGGTGTCTTTCCAAAACAGTGGGCAAGCCTTCTGCTTTTGTGGTGTACACATGTGGGTGCCGGAGATGAGAGCTCCATGACGTAAGTGTTCTGCATTTGTGTTAGGATTTAAAAACAGACAACTTAAATTTGTTCAGAATATTCCCTGCCTTGTTGAGAGTGAACTGTGGAAATCTAGACAGTATCGTTTGCAAACTAAGCTTGAGGAATCAAGGCACATAAGTCTTGGATCTTAATCTGGCCAGGTGAAACAGGGGTTTTAAAGAGAGAAAAAATATAATATTTTCACGACATTTGCAAAGGAAGGAATTCACATCTCTGAAAATTTGGAATATTATCAAAAGATAAAAAAAGCAAACATAAAACGGCAAAGAATATTTGATGAAGACTTCAGAGGCATCCTGATTAGATCATAGTGATTTATTGTCTTATACCAGTTTATCCAACAAAAGTAATCCAAACATTGAAACCAGAATAAAACTGGAGCTTCGTCAAGTCGTACAGACTACTCAGAGAATACCTGTGTTTGACGAGAAGACAAAGTGCAAACGTTGGGGGGGAATGTTTAACCTACCAATAAGTGGCCCAAACTAGATAACTACATCAGTATAGTTACCTGTAATCAGTTAGACGAGCGTATACCTCTGACACCTGGTTATTACTTAAACCAATAATTCACCAAAGACATAGGAAAGGCAGCTTTTAACTTCAAGGAATAGTCAAGACCATCTCATTTGAGTCACTACTATCTGATGCAAGGGCCGGCGAATTGTGTGGAATAGAGTAGGCCTATAACCCTTTTTGAAACACAGACTTAATTTTTACTGGAGTTCTGAATATCTCAAACATCATTTTTTGCAAAGGAGAAGACTTTATTGTATAACTTTAAAAAACTGATGACAACTTATAATTTTCAGTAAAGTAAAAAAGAAAGTTTGCAGCTCATGGACATTTGCCCTCATTTTAACCAGAGAGTATAAGCACAGGATTAAATTCAACAGGTGTTCAAATCTTCACAGGTAATGTAGAACCTAATTTATTGTTCATAACATATCTGTATTGTAGAGATAGCAAATTGTGCTTGCCTCTACCGGGATTTGAACTATACAGTTATGTTAATGTTTCTAGACATCTTTACAGCTGTTTACATTCGGACGATCTGTTTTTCCGACTTACATGTATAAGTCCTTTTATAGTTTGTAAGCAGGTGGGCTGCATGTGAAATACATTTACCATGATTTCTTTCTCTCGTAAGACTTGTATTTCACTTCCATTTAATTATACCTTGAGTTCTTCCGCATCAAATGCCTTCACTTATGTTATGATGTTGTATACAGAGGTGTTTCATCTAACTCAGACCTGCCTACCCTAGAAGGAATTTATGTTTAAAAAAATTATGGTTTTGCAGTAATTTCTTACGATTTTGTGTATTTTTCTGCTACAGCATAACAGAGAATATTGAGAATGTATTTTGATGGCCTTCTGGTGTATTTCACATAAATTATGTGTACAAAATACTCCAAAATGCACTGGGTAGACACAGCACGTACAATGTAGGTTGTCCTCAGGTTTCAAATAATGTCATTCTATTTCACGTCATGTTTCTAATAATATTCTGCTGCTCCAAACTCACCAGGTTTGAAATTGATGTAAAAAAAAAAAGAAAAATGTTCTTATTTGCGAATCTATCTTTGATATAATGTAAATAATAAAAAGAATATTGCATAGTTGAGCTTGGATACTATAATATTGATCTCATGAATGGTTGAAAGGATAACCCACCCCGATGCTGTGTTTCTCATTGGTTATCTCTTTTACCACTCACTTTAAAGTTTAAAACAATATAAAAATAAATGTTTAACACTGTATAACATATATCCGAATCAATGATATACTGGTTCTTGCCTTTCCCAGCAAAATAGACTTTTCTGTTTAACTTGTTTTATTTATGTAATGATATGGCATATCACTTGTCTGGATTTGTTGTATGCACACACTTAAACAACCATAAAATATACGTCTATTTTGTTGGAAAGTTAACTTCCTTCCAATGCTTAAAAACGATAGAAATCCAAGGCTTTGTTTGTTTGATTGTGGTTTATAGCCCTACTAAATAATAAGGTCAGAAGGCAAAGAGAAAACCTTGTCAAAAATAACTGCTGCGATTGCAAGAGTCACCTTGTTTGAGTCCCTTATATACCTGCAGTCCCATTTATTATGCTGAATCCGGCCATATTGTTAGCTAAACTCAGGTGTGTTTGTTTGATTGGGGCTAAACACCGTACTCGATTATTTCACTCATATGACGACACTTAAGCTCATTTTTTTTTTTGTTCGTTAAAAGTAGAATACAAGGAATAAATTGATAGTCTGGTCTTGAAACATATTCATTTATCTATTGAGCATTTGCTAGAATTCATGGTAACAGGACATCAGATATAAAATGTTTATACCTCAGTCAGTGTCAATAGGAATGAAACGTTAGCCAGTATATACCTGAAAATATTTGGACACACGATTTCTCCCAAAGAAGTATAGATCTGTGGGCAAAAAGTTTGGTTTATGACCCACGAGAAATGTCCATTTAAATTATTTATTATGTTCTAAACATAAAAATAACTCACATTTTTAGAAATATCACCATATTTATAACAATGTGTTTCTTTTCAGTTAACAAAAACATTTGTACAGTTCAGCAATATACAACAAATCCTAGCATAATGGCAAATTTGACAAATCAGAAACGGAGATTTGTGCTAATTTGCATATTTTGGTGCCAGATGTTGGATACTTTAAAATCAGAAGAGAACATAGAACAAAAAGTCCATCACCATACGATCCATGTAACGGTGAACTCTACTCATTACAATGGACCCATACCAGAACCTTACGCCACTTCTACTGAGACTGTAACAAAACCAACTGAAGGATTTGATCCAGTGGCACGCTACATGATGTGCCGTCCAAATAATTCACTTCCCATGAACCTGACAGTTGCTGTAAACTCCCCAGCATCAGCAGGTATAGTTAACTAGATGCGTAGAGAGTGAAATCAGTCAATATCATATGTGATTGTTCAGATAGAATTCTTATTTTAAAAATAAAATTGTTAATGTTTAGTTCGCTCGATGTTTTCATAATGCTTTAATGCTGTCATATGAGTGAAATAATCTTAAGTGAGGCATAAAACCCTAACCACACAAACTAAAATGAGTTTTAAAGTTTAATTCATTCACATGACAACTTTAAAAGTGGATAAAGCCCCCCAGATTCTATATAGTCCTTGGCAACACTGCCACAAAAGGATAATTCCCAACAGGCAGCCTGGAGCATTATTGGCGAGGAAAATGAACACCAGAGTGATTCACTTGAATAATAAAGACACAGGACTGGTTTGGCAGATAGAAATGATAGTTTCAATGAATATGGAAAATGCTTACATTCATGAGCTCCTGTCTGAGAAATGAAACCAGCATGCATGAAGATCATATCCATACCTTACATTCATGAGCTCCTGTCTGAGAAATGAAACCAGCATGCATGAAGATCGTATCCATACCTTACATTTATAACGCCCCAAGTATATGAATTATTTTGTTTTAACTCCAGTAGGTCCACAAGGCCCTATTGGGTCTGCTGGAGCAGCAGGAGATAGAGGACCACCAGGGGAACAAGGACCTGCAGGACCCCAGGGTGACAGAGGCCCACCAGGCTCCCAAGGAAAGCAAGGCAGACAAGGATTAAGGGGGTCAAAGGGAGATCGTGGAAAGAAGGGTGATAAAGGGGACTCCTCTTCCCCCAGGCTACAAGCAGCAGTCTCTGCTATAAGAACCAAACACTTCGGGCCAGCCAAAGACGTTATCCTAGCCTTTGACACTGAAGTTACAGATCTGGATGATAATTATGACAACAACACAGGCGTTTTCATCTGTACGATACGTGGGACCTACATCGTATCAGTGTATCTCATGTCACAGCCAGGATGTAAAGTCAATGCAAGAGTCATGGTCAATGATAGGCCAATTGCAGCACTTTGGGCAGATGACAACAACAATGCTGGCTTCTACCCATCAAGCAGTATTCAGACGATAACAAAACTAGAGTTTGGCGATCAGGTTTACATCAAACTAGTGGACTCTGGGTATGGAGATAGCTGGGTCCATGCCAACTACAACATCTTTACAATATTCCTGCTTTACGAGGACCTATTCATTTAATGACAACAAAGACAACTTGAACTACTAAAGCTTGACTTACAATATTCCACTTTGGTGGTGCTCTGTGTTCTATCCAGAAAATTTTATGGAATCTTTCATTTGATTTTTTGGAAAGGGTAAAACAAAAACTTGCCCAGCTAGCAGAGCAATTTGGCCTAGATTCATATATAAGTCTCTGGAAGCACACAACTAAAGCTTCTCTTTTGCTTCCAAATGTGTTTTTCTTTCATATTAAGTTTTTGGAACTTCATTATAAAATAAAATAAGTTGCTAATTTTCAATAAACATATAATTTATACCAATTGCCACAATTGATAAGCATGTACTCAATGACTGGTAATATATGACTGGTAATATATGACTGGTAATATATTATGTAAAAGCCATAAAATTTTAAAGAATTTTTTTTTCAATTATTGTATTTTTAATTTAAAACGAGAGAAAAAAAAACATGCAAAACTATGTATATGTGTATGAAGCACTGAAAATTGTATTTAAGCACAATTCTTTTATAACTATGTCCAACATTTTGGTTTATAAATCTGGCAAATTACAATAAAAACGGTATTGTCTGTAAACCTTCAGACCTTTGGAATTCAAACTACATCACGGCTGAGCTCCACAACTGTCCAGTGAAAATGTACATAGCTGTTAAGCGATGCAACAACTAATCCAAAAATAACGCTCTATAACCACGTGACTGTTGAACCTATGATGCCATGGACTTAACATGTTGTGCATAGCCTTTGGAGGGTACTAAAAGCCATCAGGTGATAACAGACAATGCTTGATTTACCTACTGTCATATATGATTAACAGTTAAGTTTGTTGTGATCATCAACTAACGATCTTATATTCAAAGTATAAAGTCTATTGACAGTATCAACCATTTGACTGCTTTTTAAAAATGTATGTTGATATTCATGCCAGAGTAATGTCCCCTTATTGAAAAAAGTCAAAATAATTAAATAATGTCTGTAAACAATGAATGTAATATTGTTGGGTGTCCTGTGACTATATGCCATGTGTTAATTGGCTGTTTTGCTTTGCATTGGGGCTCATCAGGCTTGTAAAGAAATCAGTGGAGTGAGCCTATTTCATGCTGTAGTCAAATCAAGTGGAGTGAGCCTATCTCATGCTGTAGTCAAATTGAGGCAAACAAGGTTTAACACCAGAGCCTTTATTCAGTAACATGTTTTTTAACATATCACTCTCTGAAGAGGTTGAGAATTGAATTCAGAAATGAGCCGATTTGAATTGCTTTTTAAAATGAATCCCACTTTGTCAGGGTACAACAAGACAATAAAAAACTTCCACTCTTTTATTGTCTTTTTATCAAAGGTACATGTACTAAAGAGTAAGAAAATCATGTGGTATGCTTATATCGAGTTAACATGTACACAGGGAGACCTGTACACAAACTGTCTGTAGATTATTCTGTATGACGGGCCGGAAGTAGACATCGAGATTGACGATATATTCTCTGTAAGACAGGCCGGAAGTAGACATAGAGATAGACGTAGCTTCTCTATAAGATGAGACGGGGTTTACATGGAGATAAGACACTTTCTTATCTATAAGATGAGACAGGGTATACATGGAGATAGACACTTTCTTCTCTATAAGACGGGCTGGAAGTAGTGTTAACGTCATTAGCCTAGTGACCCGATGCTTGGGGGTTGAGATTATGATCAGAGCTCATTTACAACCCGCTTTCACAGGATTTTTCCTAGCCTGAGCTACTGTGTTAAACCAGCACCGTTTGCTTTACCTGTATGCTTATACACGTCTTCAGCATTAATACAGCAAGATTTATCTCTTTCATAAATTCTGATACACAGGTCATTGCTTGCTTGTTTTATAAGCATTTAATAGAAAGCCACTATTGCTGTTGGATTTTTCAAAATAAATGTGATATAACATTGGGTTCAATTGTTCAAAGTGTTCCTCAATATATTCATAAGTTAAGATTGTTTGTTGTTTGAATAGGGTTCAATCCAGAACTTGAGAGAGTGAAAGAAACTACACTGGACACCACTGGCAACACAAAGGCAGGATGTAATAGAAAGACATCACAAATGGATAGTCTTCATTTTGCCCCTTAGCTCTAAGAGCACCGGGGCAACAGGAAGCTCCCTCCAAACCACCTGCTTATGGGTTAGGTGAAGTCTCATAGGCTTATCTCTAATCTTAGATAAGGGATTTAATCTGTAATAAGCGGCTCATCTTGATTTGAGCAATAAGGGCCTGATTACAAGTATCGTTTAAAACAGATCAATCAATTCTAAAACAGGGGGAAGCAACTCACTGGTAACTCCGATTATATGTTGGATCACAGACATTTGAAACAAGATATCAGTATTTGTTTTATTACAGAAAAAATATTTCGCAAATTGAGCAGCACTGATTGATAGGGATGAAAACTCGTTGTAACAGGTAACAAAAACAGAGCAAAGAAGGATTTTTTTTTTTTTTTTTTTTGGGGCGATCAGTGTTTCATATCTTTTCAATAAATGTACTCAAAAGTATGAGTGGCAGAAAGGTATCCTGCTTCCAGTGTCTGTTATTTTATTTTAAAGTCCTTGTGATATAAGAAACCTGAAATCTGCCTTCTCATATAATGATATTGTTTCTGGGATTAATATTGGAGTACCAGAAATGGGGATAACTCCCCTGTGTAGGACAGAATCAAGTCAGTTTGTCTGTCATACAGGTACTTGCTTGGTGTACTCATAAAAAAGGTAGATATATTAATAAACCCAATAAATCACCTTGTGACATGATGTAGTTATCGTGGGACACATTATTTTCACTTGGCATTTGTCCACATCATGTTGACATTATCTTTTCTAGAGAGTTTGATATAAAACATTTGTATCAATAAAAATTAATAAAAAACAAATTAATTTTCACGCACATATGTTAAAATCAGGTTTGTGTTTACTGTATACATGTTTCAGTTACATGTAATTAAATGGGTGGAGCAGTCCTTCATCCCATAAAATGTGACTAAAACAACATGTGGACCTGAACTTTACTTGTTGTCAAAAACTTGCCCACAGCATGTAGACATTGTGTCGGAATCATGTCTGCTGGCAATCTGCACATGGTTTTCACAAATTGTTTGTGTTTGGAACATCATGTCAACATGATATGGGTATGATGTTGACATCGTGTTCAGTTATTTATAAAATGGGACACCAAGGGAGATAACTCACCAGTATGGGACAGACAGTGTAATGAGAGATAACTGGCCAATTTGGGACAGATACTATCACGCCTGGAAAATCATGCGACCATGCAACCCACAGTCGCGTGATATCTTACATCTGGCGAGAAATTAAACAAAAAAAATTTTTTTTTTTATTTTTAAAACTTCTTCTGTGGGCTGTGGTTGTCGATGTCAAACCGAAATATGTTCAATTTATCGCATTGAAGTTAAAACTTAATCTACATGATCTTTAATGTGGTTTGAAAGTAAATGTGGTCTCATGCAGAAGCCCCCCTCATCTAGCACAATGAATAGGGCTAATTTCTCTGTCTTAGCCTATCTCAACCCGTGGTGAAAGTTGGAAATTGATCTGTCGCTATTTTTTTTTAAAATGTGCCGTATGTAGGATCTGGTGAGAAATTTTGAACCTGAAAATTAGTGGTGGTGAGAAATTTTACATTTTTCCAGGGGTGGACACTATAATGGGAGATAACTCACCAGTATGGGGCAGAGTGGGGTCAGTTGGTCATACAGATGTCTTGCCTCTGTAATGTTACATGCTTGGAATGTGACTTGTAAACATGAGCAGCCCATACCGAAGCCCATAGCGTCGAGGTAGATGTGGTCTGGCAATGCTGCCTTCTGGGACGCCCCAGTATCACCCAATGGGGCATAATCCTCAACAAATGGGGATTTAGTGTTCACATCCTTAAACACTACAAATACAAAGTTTTACAATTTAACAAATATTGTTAATTGTAAGTATTTGATTTATACAACAAAGGATTGTCTTCTTACTCTGCAATAATTAATACTTGTAAGGAGGATTGATTGATTGATTAATTAACTGATTGATTGTTTAGTCGGTTGATTGGTGTTTAACGCTGTGCGCAAGGGAATTTCACTTTGATGACGATGGTTTTATCCAGCAGTTGTTGTGGCACCAAGGGCTTAGGCAGACACCCATCCAAATGGACACCCTGAAGTGAACCATTGTCTCATTTGGACACCCTGTTTTAAGACACTTTAACATGCAGGAGATAGGGAAACTGTCAAAATTGGACACCCAGTTATTCGAAAAGTGAAACAAAATGACCATTTTGGACACCATACTTTCGATTTCTGGCTAACCCCCTGTGTGGCTCTAACACAACCATAAATGTGAAGTGTTTTGCATTGTTGGAAAATTAATGTTCCTCCAGTGTTTAGTAAAGCAGTATGTCTTTACTTGGAACATAAAGCCAGAGAGCAGTCGCACACAAGCTATTCTCAGTCAGTGACTTAAAATCTCATGGAAATTGCACTGTGTGCGACAGGCTTGCGATGTGACTAGACACAAGGTAAAGCAAATCAGACATCATACAACAGGTGTGCATCTTTGTAATCTGTTAATCAAAACTTAATTACCTGGGATATTTATAGCTACTTTTTCTCCTCTTCGCTGTCTGATATTTCGTGTCAATGTCCTAAAATAATTGAAAAATTCATAAAACTGTTCAGTGACATTTGAATGCAATGTTCAAAGATAGAGCAGTTATGAGTTATAAAAAGAAACAATTCATAATAAAACATCATAAGACCAAGACAAACATTACAGTGAGGCTATGATTGAAAAGAGGATCTAGTATAATCTTCAAAAGCTATTGTATACGGTTTTAATGCCATACTTATGGTTATTTCACTCTTATGGCAGTGTGCCAGTCAATCGGGTGATAGAAACTACCATTTATTCATTGATTGATTGATTGGTGTTTCAGGCCGTGCATAAAGTTATTTCACTTATATGATGGTGGTGTATTCCAACAATAATTGACACTAGCACAACTAAGATGTTAAGCATTTCCATAATGTTGGAACTCTTCACTCAGCCAGAGGGCGAAACTAACATTGAAGTCATTCAAAAAACAAAGACAAGACAGTGCAATCACAGGACGCAATACAAAAACAACACAAAACAGAATGCAAAACAAATACAATATCATCACAGAGTGGAATACAAAGACATCACAAACAGATCGGCTTCATGCTGCCCCATAGCTCTGAGAGCACCAGGGCAACATGAAGTTCCCACTCGACCACCAGCTCTGAGAAATCATAATATTCCTTTCTCAAACAATCAGTACTTTTATAATTTCATTATGATAGTAATGCAGAAAGAACATTGCACAAATAGCCCAATATACAAAAAAGTCCCAAATGGGCTCTGACAAGATAGTGAATGTTGCCTTCACACCACCATGATAAGATTGGTTTATTGACAACGAATAGTTTATCAATAAAGTTAACTCCATTCAATGTAATTGCGTCTGTTTATGAATCAAATGAGGTGGGTGAGAATTTGTTTTCTCTACTGTCATAGTTGGTTTTATAATTATAGGACAGTCAGCTCACACATGTACAAGAACTAACCTGAATCTAGGATGACCTGGGTATATAACATCATCAGGAAAAAATATGGAATGAGAAGCGCCATCTTGTGGTGTGGGTTTGTAACTAGGGGCTGTGAACTCTGGGCAGCCAATTCTGTAAAGAAAGCATGGGACATGTACATGCAAAATTCCATTCGCACTCTAATTTTTAAAGTGTTTGAATCCGTCAAATGTTAGATAGAAAGCCATAATTGATTGACAGTATAATTTCTTTCATCTTTTTTTCATTTATTTATTTGCTTAAAATTTAATGTAAATGACTAAATGTAGTGTCTTGGATTCTTGAATTATATTATTTGTTTTGTTACCTCCCAACCCCCCAATACATGTACTTTTATGACTCATATACGCTGGGGCAACCTAACCTGTGTCTATTGGGCGTCCAAAATGTAAGAACACTTCCTATTGAGTTAAAGAATGACCTTAGGTGAAATTTGGGAAGGGTTAAATTTTATGAAATGTACATTCAGTCATGCAGATTGATTTTCTATAGCAGGCTGTGGTTATGTTTACAAGCTCAGGAGATATTTGAGCCAAACAGCTGGGGCCACTTTAAAAAAATGTCGCATAAAAAAATATATCGGAATGCACATCCGTGACATGACACAAAATTGAACCCTTTCTAAATTCACTGAAGGTATATCTGATATTTCATGGCATACTTGATGAACATGTTTAGTCCATGACAGGGTTTAAACAATAAACCAAGTACTATAACATTTGAAACCGGCTATATTACAGAGATCTACAATGCATCAAGCCATCAATACTGGATTGTTTCCTGGCCAGCTTTATTACAGTTTTACGCCAAATCAAAGCTTTTTTCACTCAAATAGCAGCATGCCTGCCTTGTTTCCCTGGCAACAAACAATGACAGGACAATCAAAAGATGCAAAACTTAGATGGCACAACAGATGAGACTTGTTTCTCCTTAATAGCTCAGGAAGCACAAGCACTAAGCTAAGAAAAATAAATTGATAGATTGACTTTTAATTTTCACTCCTATTGGCAGCTCTCCATTGGTAGATGGTCACAGTCACAAATCAAGCAAAAGTCAAGGTTTGTTTGTTTCTTGGATTAGGGTTTAACGTTGTACTCAAGGGTATTTCACTTATGTGGTGATGGATTGTACACTTCACACTGTTCCTGGCCTAATTACGCTGGAAACTTCATAAAAACCACCCCCACAATTGTTAGTCACATTGTGTCGCATATACCTGATGGTCGACAGACAGACTCGATCTCGTGAAAGGTACATTGAAATAGGATTAGTAAGCACACATGCTAACCACTAAACCACGGCCCCAAAAGAGAAGGGTTTTGCTGAAGATTTATATTCCTTCAGTGCTAAGCAAGACTGATGTTTATAATTGGAACACACTGACCTTTATAGCCAAAGCGAACCCTCACCTGGTAGATATTGTGTGTGTAAACAGGAGGGCATTCAGGATGATCACACCCTGCTGCTAGTGTTGTGTATAATCAGACTCTAAAAAGTACTGGCTCACTGTGATTTATATTGGGTAAACTGTTAATGAAGATGATGTTTATACACACCTGGGGAAACAGGTCAATGAGATGGCAGTTTCATTGGAAGCAAGCAACTTTTGAATTTCTTGGCGTCTGAAAAAAATGAAAGGATAAGAATATATTTTAGAAACCATTAATCCACTGAACACTTTAAAAGTATTGTAATTATGAAAAACAATAACTTCATTTTGACTCAATATTGCAGCATTTATCAGGCCACTATCAGGAGTCAAAATTAAGTTATCATTTTAGGGAATTGCACTACTTGTGCAACAGAATATATTTTATTTCCTGTATTTGCTCAGAAACTAGCAACAGCAATTTTGGTGAAGGGGCAAAGGCCATTAGTTGACCCACCATACTATT
This sequence comes from Mopalia vespertina, assembly GCA_030265115.1. Classification (NCBI taxonomy): domain Eukaryota; kingdom Metazoa; phylum Mollusca; class Polyplacophora; order Chitonida; family Mopaliidae; genus Mopalia; species Mopalia vespertina. The sequence goes on along the minus strand of JAQQZZ010093827.1, from coordinate 973 downwards.
AAAGTTAAATAAAAAAACATTTGCTCTCGTTTCACAAGGTCAAATCAGTTAAATTAACTCATCTAAACAAAAAACTAATTGTAAAATAAATTAAAAAATTTTTTCTTCTATTCTTCATACTGAAGACGTTACGAGGCGGTCGGAGATTGCATTCAAGGAGTGTTAAACATCACAATCTGCATGGTGCATTCATTATCATTGCACTCTTCCCTCCCATAACAACCTACTAGGGACCCACTGGAGGTCATTTTACTCAAAGGATGTATCATGTCAAAGCATGAATATGGTGGATGAAGCCAACCTCAATGTCACTGGGAAAGAATGATGACAATAGTCAATGGGTGTGAGGACCAGCTTCGGACTGTCGGTACACTGACATGTATATCCATGTGGTTCTTCATTTTGTTTGGCTATTTGATTGGGTTACACCCAGTACTCAAGGTTATTTCACTTATATTTCTGCATTGCAGGCCAATGGGTGCAGCAAACCATCCTCAACATGACTGGTGGTAAACAATAACATGACTGGACAATGACAAGACGCGCTGCTCGTTATGGGATGGAAGCAATGACGAAGCCTTCCTGTTCCCCTGGTGCTCTCAAAGCTGTCAGAGGGGGAACAGGAAGTCAATTTGTTGTATGGTCTTGTGACTGACCAGTCTAGTCTTTAGTTTATTGCCAGTGACGGTGAGAGAAATTTCCCTTCAACAACTTGGTTGGTACACTGCCATACCAGTCTTGTTTGTTTGGGGTATAACCTCAAGCTAAAGGGTTTTTCCCTCATATGACAAGGATTAACCACTTCTCAGTATTCCTCACTAATACGATGGAAACCAGGGGGAAACCTCGTAAAAACCATCCCCAGTGATTACGAGAGCCATATCATGTGACTCACTTACTGTAAATCACCTCTAATTTCGACCATAATATGGCTACTTTAAAATTTATTTCAGGAACCTAGGTATGGTTCTTT